>JBDFRD010431133.1:0-19959 GCA_039654405.1 Bullina lineata | reverse complement strand
GAGAGAGAGAGAGAGAGAGAGAGAGAGAGAGAGAGAGAGAGAGAGAGAGAGAGAGAGAGAGAGAGAGAGAAAACATGATTATATATTGTCCTTGAATCTTATCCCCCGAACAGGAGAAGTGCATACTTCTGCTCATCATACACTCCTCCCTCTGACACTTACATCCCAAGTATATGAAGAGCCACGCCAGGAAACGAAAGCTTCAGTTAACATTGTAACTAACCAATACAATTACCGTTCTTGATGTTAGAGTCTCTTAAACCCCCAGAATGAACAGATGAATGAAAGTCCCATAGAGAGATGAAAGAGAAAGAATTAGGTCTGAAAAGCTGAAGAATTTACAAAAACCAAACCAGAATGAAATAATAACGAATAAGAATGTAATGATTTCAGATTGACATAAACTTCAATCCTTGAAAAGTCTATAAAGCTCTGAGGAATACTAGTAACTTGCGCGGAAATTAATTTCTGTTTATGCTAACATCCCCTATAGCTCTCACACATTAACCTTCGTAGCTTAATTAATTTAAAAGCTTATCAATTTAGGTAATATCATTTCTGTCTGCACAGTTGCCATAACACGGCTTTCAAAACAAGTTTCACATATTTACTTTAAATCATTTCTCCCTCCACAAAATTTCTTTCCCACGCACTGGAGAGGGAATTCCTAACACCACTCTCCACACCTAAAAGAAAAAAAAAAAAAAAAAAAGAAATAAAGTAAATCAAAGCTTTAACATAAATATTACTGAGCAGAACACAATGAGACCAGAACCCCCCAAAAAATTTGAAAAAATAGTGAAAACAAAAGGAAACAAAAATGTAAGTTTGACTTTTTCATAACAGAGCAAAAAAAAAAAATTGTCATAGTACAAATGATTAATGCTGTTGCATCCTTGAGATTGTCCTGTTAAATGGATTGATCTCATGGAATTTAAATTCATACCTTGTTAAGATTGAAAGTGCTGTCTGTGTCGTTGGAAATTTACGCAAAGACATATAAAGTATATAAAATGGCACAAGTACAAAATCAGACCTGACACGACATGTAAAAGTCTGTTAATAACCATTTTCGAACTTGAAAACTACTTTCAAAAAGAAACCATACTCTATAATGAATATCAAATCCCTCTTACTTATAACACAGACAAGAGTAACATAAAAAAGTCAGATTTTAAATTCTGCATTATGTCACAATATTTAGACACAGAGATTCATTCCTTCTCTTTTCAACCTACAGCTCATTTCATTCTACAACTCTATATTTCATGAAACATGTCAAAACTACTTTTTGTTCAACACAACAATGAAAATGTCAATGGAATGAGCGAGAATGAAATACTGCTGAACAAAAAAATTAAATATTTTCCCTCCCACCAATCTTTTTGCTTCCTCCTCTCCCAGACACAGACATACAATAATACAACCCCCACCGCCACCTGATTTGCTGCCTTTGTAGGAGTTATACTCCACATTTCCAATAATATGCCATTTTGTGAATAAGATTACCTTACTTTCATGAAGGTACAACAAATATTGAATAATACAGTCACACAAAAAATCTCAACTGGATTGATGAGATTCTCTGAGTTCTGAGTAAAAGACTAAAACTAAAACAGCAAGCTAGCACAAATCAAAACACGGCAATCGCAAAAAAAAAAACAAAAAAAGTTCAATTAGCACAAGCTGCATGAAGCCTCATCACCAAAGCATTAATAATAAAATGCAATATGACCAAACCTCCAGGGAGTTGACAGACTCTTGCACTTAATGACATTTATTTTGAGAATACCTACTGCCCGATACAAAAAGAAAGCCCAGCTGCTAATCAGGCAAGTATAAGTATTTAATGTAGGGAAAATCATGATACACAGCACAAGAGAATTTTTTCAAACACTTGAGAACTATCTTCAAGCATTCAAAAATAATCAACAAACAATAATGTGACCACCTTGAATGCATTATAGTAACACCACCCATCACCTTTACACTAATCGACAATTTTTTCTTCTTCATCTGTGCACAAACAGAATAGAAAAGAGGGGGAAAAAAAGAGGCTCATTTTAACATCATAGATCAGTACATGTATTTGTAGTCTTTTAACAACAAAATGTAGCAAAAATGGCAATATGTAGAATAAAAACAAGTCAGCAGTGCTTAAACATTTCTAAACAAGACAAAACATGTCAGTGCACAGTCACTGCTGGGATTAAGGAAAGAAAGAAAAAAAAATGGGGGGGAGAAAAGAAAAAGAGGAGAGGGGATGCCGGGGGAGATGAGTGTCAGACAAGCACAAAGCTGCGATTTCCCTATCCTCTTGACTGCTCATGTGGAACAGGTCATAGAATACTTGGCTATGTACTATAGTTCCTTGAATGCCATTACAAGCGTAACGAATGGAAATGCCACAGAGCTGACAGAGATATCATGTTTTGAAAAGGTTTCATGAAGAGGCTGTCGAGGGTACTCTTATCAAAATAGATTTAAATGTCAAGAGATGAACTTTATAATTTCTGCGGCGCTTCGTAAATAAAACTTGTTGAAAGATAAGATCAAGCATTTATTTTGTCTTTACCTTCACTATTATTTGACAGAACATTAAAACTAAATTATTATGACCTCTTTTCAGTTTGTTAGGCTAAATCAAAATCTACACATAAAAAAGAAAAGGTGCAGATTGTCACGCTATTTCTTTTCCTCGACAGTTTTACACAAAATTATAAGAAAAGAATAGAAGCAAGATGGGAGGAAAGGGTTCTAACCACAAAGATAAACTCATACAAATGAGCCTATCTTTCAACTTTCTCACACTGAATGAAGCTTATTATATAGCATCAAGCCAAACATGATTACTATCAGTCATGGAGTAGTAGTAGTATCGTTTGGCTGAGACTACACTTCTAAATCATTTGTGTCAATCCAAATCATGGAGAAATTCTGCAGCTGCCTCTGAACTGCTGAACTCTGGGAGAAAATTGAATCTCAAGGACTGGGATAATAATGCTTTATATACATTACATGCATGTATATTTACTCAGTAATTTTAGGAAATGAATATCAACAAAAGTGACTACATTGCAAACATATTACACGAAATAAAATATTCAAGAAAGACAAGCAGCCTGTTAGTAAATTAGAAGAAGAGATAATGGACAAGATCGTGTTCAGTTTCTTCTCAGATCACAATTCCCGTGTTAAAGACGTCAATCTACAGGAAATGAAAGCAAGCCCAACAGGACAGTGAGACAACATCGTCAACATTAATTATCTGACATGAAGCTCCTATTTAAAGAAAATCGCGTTTGCTGCACCTAAATAGGATGGAGAGATTTGAGAGAAAAGGCAGAAGAGTATATTTTGTGTCTTTTCATAAATATCTGATTTGGGGTCTTTCTTTTTTCATTTTCGTTGTGTCAACTACCTTTTGGTTTCAAAGTCTCTTTTAATAATTCGAGTAGAAATTAGAAGCTGCTGCATGATGGCATTGATTATTCAGTAAAGAATAACACACTCACTACAGTAGTCTGAAAACGTCCCCAAAAAACCTTTTGTTGTCAAGCTCTTTTTACTGTAATAAAAATAAAAGCAAAAGAGCAAAAAACAACAGCTATTTCTAAATGTAATTAAATCAGGGACACGGCAATCAAACAGAACAATGGCATCAAAATTAAAAATTAGCATCGCGAGATAAAGTGATTAACATCATCATTATTAACAAATCTCTGATTTAAAAAAAAAAACATACAGAAAGAAAAATCTGCACATTTCTATATAAAAAAAATAATCATTGTGAGAATAAAAGTGATTAACATTATCATTATTAACAAATCTCCAATAACAAAAAGAAAGACAGACGAAAGAAAAATTATGTCTTCACATTGCAAAAATTCTAAGAATATCTTTTTTTTAAAGTAAAGAGAGATACAATTTTCAAACATCCACATAATCTCTTGATATACATTTTTTTCAATTCATGAGCGAAAATGCATTGAAATGAGAGCCCCATACTCTAAGTCCTAAGCACCAATGGAGCATTCTATAGACTGATGAAGTAAAAACTAAATCTGATGTCCATGATGAAATAAACTGTATATGTAGTAAAGTGACGTAAAGCAAACATCTCGCTCAAGTTTTCTTCAAAGAAAGCAAATCAAATATTGAACACTGTAGATAATACCTAACTTCCCTAAATCCAAGACCTGCTACAAATAACAATACTAACCGTGCTATTTAACGCCTCCATCCCCCACTTCAGTAACTTAACTGAAAAGCAAACAACAATGACTGTATCTTACCTGCATTGTTTCATTTCTCGAACAGATCTTTGGTAAAAACAAAGTTGCAGAAGTAATACTAACAGCTACTTACACTATTTTATTGTATTTGAAACACTTAAAATTATTTGTCTACCATGCAATATCATATTGCTTAATAGCTAGAGAAAAATTATATATAAATCATCTTCTAGGCTTTCTTGCCGTTTCAACATCTAAATGTTACAACTTATTTCTTGTATAAAAATGAACAACAAATTTCTTAAACAACAATGATTTCACTTTCCTTTTCCCTCACACTAACTGCACAGTCAAAGCCAATACGCAGGAAGGAAAAACTGAAAATACTGATGCGCACAACCCTAGAGGGTTGTTGCCTCCACTCTCAGCTACTATACAAATAAATTCCAGAGGAATGACACCAAAACATCACTGTTGTAACAATATTTTCCAAATCACATATCATGTACAGACCAAGTCTCACTTACTATCTTACACACAAAAGCAGACAAAATGTATTGGAAGGCAGCTTATGGTCGGACTTCTGATTACATTTAAGCAGTTGTATAGTGGACTTTAAAGACAGGTAGCAAGACATGCCCTATCTGAAATCATGTTGTGTACCTTTAAATCCCGATCAAATCCATGTCTTACTACAAGTCTATATTGACACAAAGTCATTAGTAAGACAGGTGCTAATCAAGAGTCTGACATAAAAAGAAAAATGATCTACAGGTAACATTTAAGCATCAGAATCAAGTAAGTAACTCCACAGCCACCATCATCCCAAACAAAAAGAAACAGTCGAAAAATGCAACAAATCACAATGATACATAATTTCACCCTGAGATTTATGCAACTGGTAGGCTGGCTTTTATGACAAAAATGCTGCTTGGTTTTTCCTCTCATTTGCAATTTGGCAGACAGCTGCCAGCCATCTAAAGTAATGACTTAGTCTCATCCAAGGAAGAATAAAAAAAATCTGTGGAAAAAAGAAAGAAATATTGTAACCCCTATTACTAATAATATATTTAAAAAGAAATAGAACTGAATCAAAACAATTGGCAAGACTGACCACTGACTGAAGTAGGTTATTTTACATCGGTTTTCCAGTCCTAGATGCTAGCAGGTCTGATATCACCGACGGAAAGACTGCCCACATCTGGATCAGTTATCTTAAAGCCTTACAGTTGTGACTTATTTTGCTTTAAGATTTTAAAACAGAACAAACCATTGTCTTAATCATAACAATACTAACAAATTCTGCCCCACATTTATGAATTATTATATTCATAAAGAATTAAAAAATATGTTTGAGGATAAAACAAAACAAAACAAAACTTGAGTTTGTATCATACATAAATTTCCTTAAGATTCAGTGGCATCCTCAGAAAGTATTTTGTACAGTTTCTATTGTTTTGAAGTTATCCATTCTCCAGTGCATGTAAGTAAGAAGATCCATTTCATATGCAAATAGGTAGGCCCTCACTACATCAGACTTCAACCTTTTTTTTAGTAATACAGGAAAAATCCATGCACGCCATTCATTTATGCACATATGGATTTTATATTCATATAAAATTATTTTCAATAAAGGACAAAATATGAAACTACATGTTTATTCCCTGTCAGGATTTTGAAGAGTCATTACAAGGCATTTTAAATACAGTATAAAATTATGAGATCACTAAAACCAATGCCTCTCAAATCAATGTCAACTGTGCTACCATTGTGTTAAGTTGAAAATAAGAACAAATGGAGGGCCTTATTGTGCAGGCCTAATACAAACAGAGCAAATTATATCAATATTGAACTAGCCATTGTATTACATTTCACCTTGTCTGCAGGCAGAATCTGTATAATATAGTCACTAGTTCAGTACCTCTGTTGCCAAACACTATTTTGTAAAATAGCAGTCACCAAGACAGCATGCACATTTCTATATCATACCATCAAAAGACCCCATGAATCCAAAAAAGGAAGAAGATATGATACGAGTCAGAGGTGAGTACTGATGAAACTTACAATCATATAAATATATATTATATAATATTTGTTTAGCTCAAAGAGATACTAACCTTACAGGATTGAGTAGATGTGGGAGATTCCCTTTCCTAATTCCAAGTGGTTGGAGATTCCTTATGGCATTTTCGCTTTGCATTAAAAGCTTTCTCCATCATACTGGCATGTTTTAAAGACTGTACATCATGTGCCATAAACACATAAAGGAAGTTGCAATATGACAAAGCCCCTGAGCTGATGACGAATCTCCCACTCCGTGTAGGCTCCACCCGTAATTGAGCCATCACGATTCCCACATAAGCATCCTCATTTGGAATGGGTCTGACAAAAGGAGACTCTGAAACAAGTTTGCGTGCAACGTCTGTAGACAGAATATATCCTATTCCACTTGCATATGGAGGGTAGTAATAATCTGGATACTCCTCATACGAAACAGACCACTTATTCCTCTCACCTCTCACAACTACAAGTTTATCCTGGTCTAACACAACATTGCCTGCATAGAGATTACTGGTAATTCGATTTGTATGGAGCAAAAAGTCATACAAAAGGTGAGCATTGACAAAGCAGTCATCGTCTGTCTTAATGACGAATGAGCTTGGACAAAAATTAATACTCCAATTAAAGCCGTGTATAACCTTCAGAGTGAGATTGCGGTATGAATCAATATAGCTGCCTAATAACATATCATTAAATCGATCACTTTCCTCTTGAATGCGCAACCTCAAATTTTCATTCTCTGCCTGACCCACCAGGAAAATGCAGTGCCAAGAATGAAGAGGCATTTTGAAGGCTTTTGGATCACACCAGCTTTTCCGTATTGCTGCTCTCCTATCAATGTGTTCTGGAGATGACGTAATGAGCACACGAAAAATTGTTTGCCATCTGCATTGGGGCAAGGAAACATCATCTCTGTAATAAATGCCTGGATTCCAAAGCCTTTTCCTTGGAACTGTTTTATTACTGGTATTGCCTTTGTAGTTCTTCAAATTTGTAATAATTTGGTATTGTGCTCCCTGTTGGAATCGGAATTTGCCTTGAAGTTTGACTTTTCTATAAATGCCTGCAGCATCCATCCTTTCACTAGGACGAAGCCTGTTGTCCACGTAGGCAAGCAAAATGGTGTATATAATGAGAAACACCAGCACTAAAATCACTAAAGTCCACATGCTGATTCTGGCGATGACTTTTGTCGACCGTTTTGAAAAGCCCGGAGGTCGAATGGGATTAGTGACATTCACACTGACAAACACCCTGGAAGGTGGAGTCCTGGGCCTCAAGCCAATTGTTTCTAGGATTCTTTTTAATCGAACCTTCATTTTGATTCTTCACTCAGCTGCATCAAGAGAAGTGATTAAACCTTGCTTCATCTGGAAAGAAAAAAAGAACAAGAAATTAGTCAAAAATGACAATAAAATAAAAATGATAGAATGGCTCCTTAACCGGGTTATTAAAATGAATGTGACATTTTGTTTTCAAAGATGACAGAAAATATAGAAACCTTTCATAGTGTAACTGCTTTGCAGCTCCCTTTGCATTCTAAATATGTTTTCTTAATCGTATTCTCCGATTAACCCAATAGCTTCAAAATGGTGTATGCAATTTAGACTGAGCAGTGGCACTCATTTCATAATTAATTATACACCAATTGCAGTTACCATGTTTCAATTGTCATAGAGTAAGAGTTTCTGTCTAAAATTGATTAATTTCTACTACTTTGTACTTTGTAACAAGTGAGAAAACTGTGTAGTATAATAGACGGTAAAAAAAACAAAAAACTCTTGGCTTTTAGCAAATTGTGAATGTTTTTATGCACTGTAAACAAATGAAGTTCAAAGCCTTCTGCAACACCTTAGAAAGTCTAAAACTTACTGAGAGACATAGCTGGTAGGCATGTGTTATTTTCTTCTTTTACTTTAAGATTTGCACGACTATGTCGTAAGCCTGCCTATTACCAGCGTTTTTGTTCACAGTAAAACTTAATACTTGACTGACCAGAGTATTTCTGATATATATATGCTAACCTACTCTAAAGGATTAAGAAACAAATAATATTATCAGGCCATCGAATCTTTCTGAACCGACAAATGTACAGCCATCTAAAATGTTTTCATTTCTTTTTTTTATCACTAACATCAGAGGGTAGTCTGAACAAGAAACGTATGTTCTGCAAGAAATGAAGCACTTATCTTCACTATAAATGGAAACTATGAACTCCAGCTCTTTAGACCTTCAAGGCAATGAAGGAATATCAGGCTACTTTAAATGACAATGACATTCCTTTCACTGAATACACGTTCCTTACAACAAAATTATCAATTGAAAAATAGTTAAAGCTCACATAATTTTTTTAAAAATACGATCAGTGTGCACTAAACAAAACCAATTTAGTGAAGACTGCAAAGTGTTTGAAGTCAAGTTAAGTCAAAGCAAAGTGTTTAAGTTTAAAAACTAAATGTGTTCTATTAATTTTAGGGGCCTATGATATCTACGTTTAGATATAATAACAATTATTATGGGAGCTGAGATACAAGTTTTTTTCCTTATTAAGTTCCTTATTTTCAATTTGCCAAATGAATGTCTTGTCAGTCAATAAGAACAAGCTGCCAATTAGGCCTGTTTAATGTTTATTTACACTGACTAAATTCTATGTGTGTATTCATGGAACATTTAATTTTAGCAGGGATAAAAAAGCTGGATTCACAAAACTGTTCTTACAGCACTTAGAAAATCTAGAATCTATTTATCTACTTCTGAGCTCCAAGTGCCACAACAAGAACGTAACAAAATTATTGAAAAAATAATGACGACCAGCAGACCCTTGCCGTGGCTGAAGCAAATTTGCAAAACTCGTAAGGCCTTTATAAAACTTTTTTAAAGTAATTCTTGAAATAATAGTTGTTGAGACAATAAAGTGTTAGATTTCTAATCTATAATTTAAAACAAAACAAACAACAATACGGGAGAAAAGCAAAAGGATAGCTGAATCCCGCTTCTCCGCTCAAATTACTAGATCTAGATCTAACAACGTTACGCATACATTCTGGAATCAAACAATCACAATATCATTAATGTTCCAGATTTTATTTCTAATTAATCTTTATTCTTACCTGAAAACAATTAAAGTCCAAACAGTGACTGAAACCCTTACTCTGATGAGAGACCTTGATCTATTTTCTACAAAATCAAAATAAGATCCAGAATTTGTAGGTTAGAATCCAGACGTTCACCGTGGAGAACAAAAATGTTGACCTGAATAAGGAGGTCGAAGCAAGGAGTGCGTTTTCCGCAATGGCATTGGGGTGAGTGGTGAAGTCCAAACACCCCGCCTTACGAAAATCACTAAAGAACAGAATCACATTTTCAGAAGTTTAAACACCTTCAATGAATGTACAAAAAAAATTCCTAAATCTCGTCAAAATCTTTGAAATGGGGGGAAAAAACGATGTAGAAAACGTGTGACCTGAGGTGAACTGGACCACCAGCCAAAACGAGAACAATGTTACTGAAAAGCCTATCTGGGCTGTGTTTTTCGATTTCTTTTTGCTCTCCCTAATATTGGCATTGATCCAAAAACTGTTCCACCTTCCGAGTTTAATACGAAATACGAAACCCAACAAATTACAACGTAAATTAAATATGACTCTTATGAGCAAACTGTTTAATTTTTATAAAAGTGAAATACTTTTTCATTTATTGCAGATGATACAAAAAGGAAAATTCATCACCAGATCCATGTCTAGGCTAATGATATAACTTTCATCAAGAAAATAGTGTATCGCAGTTTACAAGCCAATGGAAAGAGCATTTGGCAGTGACGAGATAAAATAGTTCCATTTTGATTGGCTGTGAGGAGACGACGCCTTCACACGCCTCCCAGGTGGCTTTAGTCACGGCTCTTTGCCATGTTGAACACTGGCCCAGACTGGAATATAATTTTGCTTTAGGACTAAGTCCGCAAACGGGGCTTTTATAATAAAAATTTCACTGTTTTTCGTTAACGGCTATATAAACTCAAACAATGTTTGTTTCTTAAATTTTTGTTGATCGATTTTTGTTACGGAAGTCATGTTTTTGCACTACACTCCAACTTTTGCATTAATTGTAAACAAAATGGTTGTCTGCTATTGTTTGCCACGTCAAGTTTGACAACTTTTATGTAGAAAACCTAAGTTTTGTATATACTATTGTCCCATCAATAAGAGCTGGCATTGTTTGAAAAAGTAAATGAAGTCTTTCTGAACAAAATTCATAATTTCTCTAGACAAAGAATATTGTTAATTAAAACAACAAGATCACAGTCTAGCCCAGGTCTAGATTCTCTACTCCTTTTTTTAGTGTCTAATGATAATGCCAATGTCAATAGTGTAGACGCTAGTGTTCTCTGAGTTCTCACTCGTTGTTTCACTCCAACTCAAGACTTGAGTCAAGTGCAGGCTTAGTATGTAGAGTAGATTTGGACAATTTTGCGACTTTCAGGGATGTTTGCGCAGGTTCGGGCTTCTGTCCTCACATGTATGACTGCACAGCACAATAATGCCAACAACATGAAATAGATCTATAGATAGTCTAGCCAACCAAGGAACAGGGTTTCACAAGACTGGCTTGTTTTTGTTTCGTATATTATTTAGATCTAGATCTACTTGACTTTACTTCAGTCTTTTCTTCACATATTCCATTGTCGGGGAAAGATGCCACATGCAGGGAAAATTCACTTCACGTTTGGGGAATTTTGCCACTTCTCAACTCAAAGCATAGTCTATTTTCCCGAGATAAATTTCTACAAGGTCATTGTTATGTTGTTTTTTGGGGTTGTTTTTTACTTTGCAGATTTATTTCTTCTGTTCTCTTTTCTTTTTGTGCCTTTATTTTCAACTGACTGGAGTTATTTCAGGAAGGGGTTAATGACACAAACTGTACACAATATAACAAGTGTTGGCGAGACATACAAAACAACGAAAGTAATCGACACAACATTAACTGTTATCATTGTTATTTACAGGTTGACAAATTAGTGAAATGATTAGTGAGCAAATGTTGACATGCAGCACTTTTCAAGTTAAAGTTAAATAGATCTGATATTGAGCAGTCTTCATATATCAGCTAGAGATGCGTTGTGTTCTGTCTCTGTATTTCTTCCAGATGCATTCTCAGTGTTCATATCAACTGTTATTTCCGATATATATATGTTTGTTGCTAGATTTATACTCTCAGTCTCCAATGAGTTTGTTCCACAGCAGCTTCAGTACAAAGCATCAGCTCAGACGGCAATAAGACTTTGCAGGAATGCGGGTCCTGTCCAGGGGTATATCCCTGTTGTCTCAAAGGCTTTGATTATCAACTCTGGTCACGTGATGGACTCCCTTGTTGATAGTCGGCTGGGGTTTACTGCCAGAAATTCTGTGCATATTTTCTTGTATGCTGTTTTGAAAGGTTTGAAAACAACTTTGTCAAGTAGTTGGAGCACGTGGTCGTGTGTTGGGGCAATGCAAAGAGATGTATGTTATCCTTCTCGGCTGACTCCAACAACTCTAACACTTTGTTGCTGTAATGGGAATCTAGAATTAGCAGTTGCATCTTGAGTGGCAAAGGATTTGACCAACTTCTTTGTTTTTCCCTAGACCACACATAAGGAAAGTATTGTAGTTCCAACTACATTGATCGTTACGAGGGTTGTTACTGTTACACTCTGCTTCCATTGGCTGGATCTAGAAACAACATTGCCAGCTCCTTTCTGTCCTATTACTTTGGATGCATCTGGTGAAAACTGCATTCCCGACTAGGCTCGTCTTCCAGCTTCAGTTGTTTCAAAATATTTTCTAAGTCATCAAAGTACTGGCTGACGACTGGTCTGGCCATCATGTGCAGTAAAAAAAACTTTTATGGTAGTCTCAGATACAGTAATGGTTATTTTGATTGTTTAAGGTGTGACAGCTTTATCTTAGTGTAAGCCTGGTTTATTTTATGAATCGTATTAGCCTTGAATTAATCTTGTTCTTTATCCTCAGATGAATCACCAGCTGCTGTAAAACATAGCTCTAGCATAAAATGACAAGAAGAAGTGGAAAAGTGTGTGATTAGCTGTTTGGAGTGGCACGTCTGCGATCTTTGTGAGAGAATGCTGTTCAAACCACCACGAATCATAGCACTATGCTCTGTGGCCAATTTCATCAATTCAGCGGATCGGGTGATCATGCCTATTGCTATAATACCCATGGCTCAGGAGTTCAAGTGGGACCTCCATCAGCAAGGCTGGATCCTCAGTGCTTTTGCCGTGGGTTACTTGAGTAGCCAGGTTGGTTTCCATTTCAACTTCCTTCAAATTTTGTTAGTCTTAAGTTATTTGATTGGTGCGTGACCGAATGGTTAGAACATTGGACTCGTAATCCAAGGGTCCAGGGTTCGAATCCGGGAGATGAGTGTGTTGTGTCCTTGGGAAAGACACTTTACACCATTTTTCCTCTCCCCACCGAGGTGTGAATTGGGTACTGGCATATTCTGTTGGGGAAGTAAGCCTACGACAGACTAGCGTTTTGTCTAGGAGATGATGTAAAAATCATCTGACCGAAACCAGGATAAGGAAGTTTAATTTTTTCCTTTTTTAAAGTTATTTACATTTTGATCCTTGAGTAAAGATCAATGCGAGCTCAGTTTTGGTGATAAAATGATGCTAATTGGGTATGTTTTCTTTGAAAATGTTTTTTATTCCAATATTGTATTTTTTCCCACTATGATCACAGTGTCATGAAAGTTATAAATGATATATTGATTTTTCTTTTGGTCTGTTTGATTTTTCCTTGTTGATTAAGTTGAATTTTTCTCATCAGGTTGTGGGTGGCAGTGCAGCTAAAAGATATGGTGGAAAGCGCATTCTGAGCTTAGCTGTCATCCTCTGGTCTTTGTCCACATTCTTGGTGCCTGTGTTTTCTCATTCCTTGTATGTGCTTGTATTTTCACGAGTCCTTCTTGGATTAGGAGAAGGATTAGGTAAGGGTAATGCACATTGTATTTTAATTTCCTCAAAGTATATTTGTGTTCAACATGCTGCATTATTGTCTTGTCAGGAAGTTTGAATAAACAACTCTCAGAATATAATAAATACTAGGGAAAAACTTCTTACAGTTGCTATTGTTCCCATGGTGATTATAATATTGTAAATGTGTTAATTTGTTGTAGAAGATCAGTCGCAATTTCCTATTGTACTGAAGGAACACGTTGGTGATATAGAGGAACGTTATTTTGTGTTCAATTTGTAAGATATATGTGTTATGCCCTCCTGTTTCTGTTTCAGGTCTGCCCACCATCTTTCATATTTTCTCCCATGCCATCCCATCTGAAGAGCGATCAAGAGCTTTTGGATATTTGGTTGCCTTTGGCTCAATAGGACAGACAGTTGCCTCATTGGTGAGTTCAGAGAGTTTTTAGTCACATAACAATTTTATTTTTCAATGGACTTAAAATTTGTTTTAATTATTATGTGCCCTATCTGTTGAGACCAGTGAGAGTAACCTGACTAATCTGCATCATTCAAAGTGAAAATGTTTGTTTCGATTTATTTTCATAGGCATGTCGACATGAAAGTTATAGTAGTAAAAGACTATACAACTGCTGAAAAGCACGGGATAAAACGCTCATTGTGACGTAAGAACTTGCCTGCAGTCAGCAGTTTGAATAATACATTTGCAAAGTAGTATTTATTTTACCTCATCAGTTAAGGTTTAACTTTTACAGAGCTTTAGTTTATAGGGTTTTCCGTTTTATAATGTTGCTTAATCCCATTGTTTTCTGTCACTAAGAGCAAAATAAGTAACTGCAATATGAGCATCATAATTAATTATGAATGCTGAAAATGATCTTATTCTGTGAAACTTTCTGTGATTGAAAAATTGGTAAATTGATAAATTGAGAAAAAGGACATGTTTGAGTGAAACGTTCATTTACAATAAGTTGTTGATTTTTTAATTAATTAATTTTTTTTTTTTACTAAGGTGTGTCCTCACTTGTCATGGCCCTGGATGTTCTACCTCTTTGGATTGATGGGTTTTGTGTGGGTGGCTGTGTGGATGTCGCTCTATGCCGAGTCTCGAGGTAGCCTGGATGAAGATTTTGTTGATCCTCCAAAAGTAAGTCCACAAGTATTAGCAATTGGGCAAATCAGCATATCACAGTTTGTGTTTAAATGACAAAATATAAATAGCGTGCATTAGTGACGTTCAGAAATTAAGTGAAATGAACTTGGGACTGGTTCCCATGACTGAGATGGTTTGAGCATATTTTGCTGTGCAATTACTTATGAAAGATTTTTATAATTGTTGTTGGTCTTATGAATACAATTACTGGGTTTTTTAAAAAATGAAATGCAGGACATTCAACAAGCACATTTCAATAAGGGCTTTCTAAAGTAACATTTAAGCCCATATGTCAGTGAAGACAGAAGAGGTTGTTAAATTTTCCTTCTGTGCAGATTAAAAGACTACTACTTGTTACTTCCTTGTTATTTGCCACAAGAGATATACAGTAAACTTAAGCATGTTATTTTATATAGTGATCCATAATTTCGTACACTTACTCATTTATATTACAAACAATGTTATTGACAGGAAAATGGTGGTACTTGTTACTCAATAGAGCTTTATTGTTTTCATTTGTAGAATCAGGATAGCAATCACCAAAGTCACATTGATCTAATGTAATACCATAGGCTTAACTGTCAATTTTTACTATATTGTGTTACAGGTGAGCAATTCCAATGTGCGGTGGCTGGACTTTGTGAGTCACTGGCCATTGTGGTCCATGTATGTGGCTCATTTCAGCATGAACTGGTCCAACTACATTGTGATGCAGTGGCTCCCAACTTACCTTTCCTCTACGCTTGGGGCCAACTCTTCCCACCTCATGGTCACTGCTGTGCCTTATGTCATGAATTCCTTAGTTGGTGTTGGTGAGTGGTCATTTGGGCCATTTTTTTTTTTAAGGGGTAGAAATTGGAGGAGGGGGGGGAATGGGTGTTGTTCAGTGTTTTATTCTACTTTTTTTGTTTTGTTTTTGAGTTATTAGAACCTTTTTGAAAATGGGAAAGGTCCTTTTAGTGTTGTTTTTTTTAAGGATTATCCAGGTTGGGAAATCTACCTACATGATGAAAATGTATTGAAAATTATCAGATAGACAGTAATTTCTGGGGTAGTGACCCTCCTGAAAAAAACTTTTTATATATCTTTGGATGACAATTAATTTGATATTTTATTGTCGTGAAAGAACAATTTCTGTCATTTAGTAAGATGTTAGGATCATTTCATTTACTGTTACTATCCTTGATCCCTTAACCTCAGGGTCATCATGTTGGTGTACATCTGAAACATGCTCCGATGACTTTACTAAAATCATCATCCATACTCTTTCACAGTGGCTGGCCATTTTGCCGATGCTTTAATAGCCCACAAGTGGACCGTGCTTTCTGTCCGGAGACTGATGACCACCATAGGGCTCTTGGGCCCTGGCCTCTTTATCCTTTTTTTCAGTGCTGTGTATAATCTACCCCTTGCTATTTTGTAAGTGTACCGGAGGATTCTCTTGTGTTAGTGTTGTTATTATAAATTGCATTCCAACATTCCTTATCCTCTGCCCACCTTGAATGTAAAAAGTAAAGTTCTTTTAACCTTGTGACTTCCACAATTATTTCCAAATTTCGAGAAAAAAAATTGGCTATATTCGAAAAATATGTAAAAATACAGAAGTGGCCCATATCCATGAACAAAAGTATGATACCAGATATAAACATAAAATGAAAGGATCATAAAACAGCTAAATGATCTTACATATTGAGGAATGTTACGTAAGAGGGTGTTCGATATGATAACTTGAGAAGAACTCAATGTTCTTTTCTAACCCATATAGTAACAACATACAGTGATCCCTCCCTATATCGCGGTTCACCTTTCGCGGGTTTTGTTAATATGTATATATATTTCTATATTGTGGATTTCCCGCTGTATCACAGGATGCACCTTTAAATAAGATTTATAATTTTTTCACTGTAATGAAATACGGTAAGTTAGTGTATAACACAAACAACAATTTTATAAATACGTGTGTTTATTGCAGGAGTGCACTGTACTGTAATACGTACGTTTCGCACAAAAAAGATTTCCACAAATATCAAAGTGTTTATGAGATTGTGGGGAAGAGTTGAAAATGTACGTAAATAACAAAATAAATACGGATTTTCGCTTATTGCGGGCAGTCCTGTAACCCAACACCCGCAATAAATGAGGGATGGCTGTACGTGGATTTAGTTTAGACTTTTTGGTGTTTATTTCTTAAATGTAGTTGGGGCTATGTCGTAGTGAGTTGATGAAAAAAAAAATGGCTTATACTGAAATCATTCATTTTTGTGCTTGAAACAGTTCCAATATTTACTATGAGGCTAATACATTTCCTTTAAATGGGATCTTTTATTTAAAAACTATAGGCTAGAGATATGTTGGTAGCTTAGGTTGTGCCTTTTTAATACATTCTCAATTTGCTTTTTTCATTACAGGTTTGTGTCAATATCATTAGGCTTGAGTGCATGTAATTCTTCGGGTCATCTAAGTAATCATGCAGAAGTGGCACCAAACCATGCTGGCATTACTTTTGCTATATCAAATACTCTTGTGAGTGAAAAGTACACCCATTCAGTTCTATATGTTTTAAGTACATATTGTAAATATTTAATCGTTTTCCGTTGTTTTTTTAAACAATCTTTCTTAATGTAGTGTTATCACAATTCACAGCGATGCTTAAAGATACACGTTATTATGAAATACGATTGTGTTACTAGCTTCTTGTCAGATATTTTAACACATTAAAATCAGCAAGATATTTGTGAAAAGAAATCAATAGATGCTCAGTAAACATGCTGTCATTGAAAACACACCCTTTTGAAGAATGGATTTGTTAGCACTATACTGCGTTTGGGTAGGACAGCGTATATAATTTATATTGATCATGATTCAATCAGCTTGCATATGTTTGATAACTACATGTTTTAATCTCCAGGCGACAATTCCTGGCATTCTTTGCGGTCCCCTCACGGCAGAATTAGTCACTCAGTCGCACGGCCGCTGGTTGCCTGTTTTTGTCATTGCTGCTGGAGTGAACTTTGTTGGAGCCGTGATTTACTACAGTCAGAGTGCAGCCAGTCAAGTTTTGTGATACTTGCTGAGACGTTAAGTAATAGATTCACAATGTTGTGCTTGTACAAATGTGCACTTGTAAATACATTAGTGTGTTTGTATGTTTGTACATATCTTGCGTGTGACTCGTGTTTTGAGATATGGGCAGCTTGTATGTTCAGGGGCACACGGAGCTGAGTCCCTGTTATCTTATTTGAGAAGCCTGCCCTTTCATTATGGTTCCATTTGACTATTGTTTTTTGTGTGGATTGTCCAGGTTTGGTCATTTTATGTGAATATTTATAGAATGTCTCGTGTGCGAAATATGGTATTAATGATATGTTCTTATTTGCATAAAAGTTTACCGTTTTTTCCAGCATATTTTTTTTTAATGTACATGGAACTGAAAATAACAAATGTTTAAACAACGCCCTGGGTATCTGCCAAATAATAATTTAGTGAACATTTTGCAGAAAACTTAAAAGGGTTTAGGGCGTTTGAAGACATTTTAAGAAATTCTGCTGTTGTTTAAGCCAAGCGAATGCATGCCATTGTTTTATAGAGTCAACAGCATGGTGGTTGATGTGTAAGATTGAAAGCCCTACCTCTTTATTTTTCCTTTTTATGATATCTTAGTGAAATATTATTTATCAGGTGTGGTTTCTTCTCCTTGTTTGAAATATACATATTTTGTCACAGTGCCTTCCAAGTTATTTTAGCCTGCGAAGAAAGTGTTTATTTCTTTGTCATATCTCGACATACTGGTCGCAGTACTTCTTATGATGAGCCTGAAAATATGATATTTTCTTTGAGCCGTTGTCTGCTTCAGCATAAAGACGCTAACACAAAATTTTATTGTTAAAGCAAACAATATGGAAAAGATAAATACTTACGTTCTCAGCATAGTTTTGTTGTTGAAGAAATGTGCACAAAGTATCTACTCTCTCGGTGACAGAATATTGAAATCAGCTTCTTTGTGCATTGTGTAGAAAATATTCTTGTGTCATAAAATCAAGTTGATATGATGAATGATAGTGTGACAAACGTTTTTGAGAAAATGTATCTTCTTTTTCTGTCTCTCCCTTTGCATTCCAGTGGATAATGGGTGCCATTTGCATTACTCCATACTTTCCTTGCAAGGTTAGAAGGATTAAGGTGTGAACCTCTTTGAGGCTGAGGGCCTGACACTGTCTACCTTGTTAGATCCTTTTGAGTCGAACTATCTTGGACATTAGGTCTTGAAAGAATCATATGTAATTGTAATGTCCGCAGACATCTGGATTTCTCCCTTCTTTAACCCTAGTACTGCCTAATGGAATGTGCCAGAGTGCCAGGGAAGATTTTTCAAACGTATACACGAGGGGATGGGACAATGGCACCACATGATAGTTTTTTTTATTCCCCTTTCGGGATTAATACAAAGAAAATTGGAGAATTCAATGTTTTTTTTTCATAAAATTATTTTGTTTGTTTTTTATTTTGACGCATTTGCGTAGTTGGGCAGGACTAAGGTTAAGGTGAAGGGCTAGCTTTCATGCCTCATTTTTATGTTCAAGTGATCTTCTCCTCGAGCGTTTTATCCTGGTTTTTATTTTAAGAGAAAAGTGTGTGCCAGGGCTAATGAGCATATTCGGCTCAGGCTGACAGTTGATAGTCAGAGGTTTTCTCCTCTATGAACGAATACCATCCAAAGTTAATGAGCTCCGAAGTCCCAAATCTTAAATCGAAGTTTTCATTGTCAAAGGCAAGTTTTTGACTGTAGTTACAAGCTTCACTTACGCAGGATCATGATTGTAGGCATTCATCCTCGTGAACATTCACTGAACATATGAGACATTTTATAGGCACTGATTTCCCCAACTCCTGTCTTGCCCTGGTCCTAAACTCACTGCCAGATGGTCCCCAAGTGTTATTGCTTATTCATACATACAGCTAACCTTTATATATAGGGCCTACTCCACTAGTGCCGCCCAGGTGCGAATTGGGTACTGGCAGATTCTGCTGGGGAAGTAAACCTTTGACAGGCTAGCGTCCTGTCTAGGAGATGAAGTTAATTCATCTGTTCTGCTTCACGCTACCGAAACCGGGATAAGCTCCGGTCATGGCCTTGAAAGAACTTTTATTTACTTTTACTCCACTGTTAGCCAGCTGCGAAAGTGCCTCATGGGGGATGGTTCCTGCCAGAGAATGTTAATAGGAAACTTACTTGTTTAGTATATTCCAGGGCCCAATTGAAACGTTTTTGAGCAAGTTATATGTGCAAATTGATATCCTCAAGCAGTTGATCAAAATACTCACTTTTCAGATTGTTTGTTTTCATTTATCAGCACATTTACTTGAAGACTTTTGGATATGCTCATCCGTAAAACATAAGCCGATTTTGTGAAAAATAATGAGGCTAAGCCATGTCCTAACATGAGTGGCGTGGTGGCTGAATGGTTAGAGCGCTGGACTCCTAATCCAAGGGTCCAGGGTTCGAATCCGGGAGGTGACCGTGTTATGTCCTTGGG
>JBDFRD010430027.1:0-19966 GCA_039654405.1 Bullina lineata | reverse complement strand
AATGTTCATGGATAAACCCGGCCATGTTGACAAAATTAGCTGCACAGCTAAGACATTTAGAGCTGCCCCGAGCACCTCTAAAGTTGTGCCGCTAAAGTAGCTGCTGGTTAGAGATAAATGGGACCTGTGCAACGCAGCTAGCGGTGAATTCCCGATTTTAGCTGATAAGCTAACGATTTAACTGTGCAGCTAGTGAGCTGAGCAACCGGCCCCTGGACGCTGACGCCAAGAAGGCGGGCTACACACGGGGACAGCAGAAGAGACTGGCGCAGGATAGAGATGGCTGGAGGAAACTTGTCGATGGCCTGTGCCCCAGTGGGGGCGAAGGGCATGCGTGAGTGAATCCTGACCATGGAGTTCAAATTCCCTCTGCACACAAGGAGGGTTAAGAATCATGTTGCCACGAAAAATCCTTATCGGAAGGGGAAGACATTGCCCGGGCATGACGGCTACAAAGTGGCAAATACAAACAAATGAAGCTATTCCAAAAAATACAAAGACAAATCAACGCTCGACATTACTGTCTTTAGGGACCTGCCTGTCGATGAGGATACGTTCTCTGCACTGACTCAAAGGTAATGTGATTTTGATGAGGCTTGGGTAGCATTTGCATGTTGTTTCGACCCATGAAGACAGTAATGTCGAGAGTTGGTTTGTCCTTGTATTTTTCAGGAAAGCTTCATTTGTTTGTACATGTATTTACAGCTTTGCATTTTTCAGCTTCCCTGCAGCCTTTATTCGCTTTTTTTTCGGGAATGATGGCTGCTTCCTTTGGGACAATGAAATCCTAAACCTGTGTACACCAAGACCACAGAATCGATCAAATCTTTCGCATTAATACGATGGGTCAGAAAGATGCGCTTGTAATAGGCCTACATGTACTGTAATGCTATGTTGACCTTGTTGCGAATAGTTTATGTGCATCATCGGCTATTGAAAACTTGGCTAGAAACATAATGCGTGGAAGGCCTATGCATGAGTTAGAATACCAGGCTTATGGATAACTGTGTAGTTCACTACCTTTTTTTTTTTTTTTTTTACTCAGCGTGGCTAATCTAGACTTACACACCGTATATATATATACATGTATCCATGTCACCCATGGAGATCACGGCGAGAAATGGGAGGAATAGGCCTACTTCTATACAGCCCAACAAAAGCAACTTTGAGGAGGTGAATTTCTGAAAGGCTGTGCGTGTGTGTGTGTGTACTATGAGGGAAGAGAAAAAGGATGAGGGCCGGGGGTATACGTCAATGTGGAATGCGATGGTTGGGGGAAATTGACTTTAAAATCTCTAATAGAGATACGCCGATTTAAGAAATGATCTTTTCACAATCCAATTCAGATTATTTGATATGCGCATTTAAAAAAAATACCCAGTAGACCATTCCCCAAAACACGCGGCTTTGGGTGGATAGAACCACTTCGTGCTGCGTATTCCGAAAACACCACACGGCTTCACTCCGGCTTGTAAACGGCCTTCTGCTTTCATGAACGCGGTTATAGGCAGAACAGAAAGTAGTGGATTCCAACTACAGACTTTTACCGTGTATAAACCTACTCCGGTATAAAGTATAACCTAACGGAAGCGGGGAAGGCCAAGGGAAACGTGGAGAAGATGTGTGGAGAGAGACAAGGAAGGAACAGGGCAGACATGGTCAGAGCTGGCAAAGTTATCCCGGGACAGAAGGAAGTGGAAATCACTTGTGTGTGGCCTATACCCTGATAAGGGTGAGGGGCAAAGATGATGATGAATTCGCATCTGGGTGGAGAGAGGAAACATGGTGTAAGGTGTCTTTCCCAAGGGCACAACATGGTCACTGTCGGATTCGAACCCAACATTGTTCAACATCTTTTTTGGTCGCTTAAATAGAGATGCCACTGAGGAACATTATGGCACAGCCAGCGTTGATGGCTGGGTCATCATAAGTCTTCAGTTTGCTGACGACATTGTCGGGTTGGCTGGAGATGTGTAAGACCTTGCCGACTTGGTGAACCACTTAGACTTCCAGATCCGGCATGGAGCTTAGGGCAGAAGAGACAAAACTGATGACAAGCAACACAAAACGTATAAGAACAAACAAACAAGACCACAGTATCTGAGAAAGAAACTGAATCAGTAGAAGTACCTTGGAATTATTCTTAGTGAGGAAGGCTCACATATCGAAGTCCTAGCAGGAAGGGTGAAATTAAAATCAGCAAACCTGAAACTCACGTGAAGACAAAAACACCAGCCTTTCTCCAAGCTGAAGTTGCCCCAAAAATGATTCTTGACGGTATTTTTATTAAGCATGTGAGCCATGTACACTAACAGCATCAGTGGGAATGTGATATTTTAGACGAGTCGGCCTGCGAAACATCACAATATACGAACATGTTATACAGTTTTAAACGAGGAAGTGCGTGCAACCATCGCCGACATGAACTATTACAAAGAACTACAAAACCACAGTGAAGAGAAGAAAACTGGACTCTTGTGGACATGGGATAAGAAACAGTAAACTATCGAAGTCTATTCACTAAGTAACAGTTCAAGACACTAGGAAAACGGAAAGGCGGAAGAAAAAAAATGGACTGACAAGATCTTTAATTAAATGGAGCGGAAATAGCTTTGCCACGACACGGGGATTGCCCATGACTGTCACAGTGGAGACAGTTGGTGCGGCTTCAACAATAGCCATACTCCATCATTAGGATTAGTAATTAAATGTAAAATGTTATTGCATGACAGCTAGAAATAATTACATCCTTTGAGGTTATCGTCAAAAAATGACTGAGGCTTTCCCGAACCGCTTCCCATGTCGTTAAATCTACATCGATTGCAGAATGCATTGATGCTTCATAAACCCCGTTCCGATGTATCTAGGATATTGGATTTTATTTTCTTCACAGCCCAGAACTAATTAACATAATTTCTCCCTGGTTGCCGCCCTTGATTCTGCTTCTGACTGTAATTAATTATTTATAACAGGAATAAATGCATTCAATAAGTCAACGCCCTTCTCCGTACCAGAAAGAGATGCACATCAGTCTATGCATAAAAGAAAATTGTCAGTTAAAATAATAAATGTTTGCGAGATCTCTTTTTTAATTAAAGAGATTATTCAGCTCTTGCCATTATACGTATGCCTATCTGAATACAACAGAACAGCAATATCAATTAAAAAGGACATTTATTTTAGGTCAATGTACTTTATTACATTAGGCTATTCGAGGTATTTGTGTTCTTAAATATTATTCTAAATATTGCGTTGATTGACAAAAATTGACATCCTTGGAAAAAGTCTTATCTCTCTTTCTGCAGAGAAGTGGACCTATTATACACTAAAATGTTCAGAAAATCTAAACAAAAACCAGGGATACACATCGCTTGCTTGAAGGTTCGCAACAAGTCACAAACTGTGTGCCTCAGGACAGGTCACTGCTGTCTGGGAGTTCATGTGTATCGGTACTAAACATTTAGGGCATGAGGAGACTCCGTACTAGCATGCTACAAGATTGCCCACTATGCATAAATATTAAGAAATAAATGTGGCCACAGCCAACAACAGTTGCAAAAAAAAAAAAAGAAACTGTATGGAGGACTGGAAGATCTATGGACAACGACCTTCTACTAGCCTACATGATTAAAAAAACAACAACAATAATAATAATAATAATACACTGTAATAATAATAATAATAATAATAATAATAATAATAATAATACTTTATTATCCAAAAGGAAATTACCAGGTTACAGCAATAAGAAAAACATTCATGACATAAAGACAAAACGTAAAAGAGCAAATTTACAGTACACATACCATGAATGGCTTACATAAATTGAGCAAATATTATACAAATATGTTTAAGAGTTGTAAATAAATACAATAATTGTTTACACATGTACCCAGTAATACTTTAAATATCTGAAAATATATTTAAAAAATATCAAAGAAACCAGTTACAAAAAACTAGACTTACATGTATTTGAGATGTATGTAATATAAATAATAACAATACACATTTATAATTATATAACTAATTGAGTACCCGGCATCACCCGGGATGTCTTTCTGTGCTCCAAAATTGAGCATATTTCCCACGACCATCTCAGGCGTGAAAGAGTTGAGAAAAAGATAAAAAATACAGTAATAATTACAACAATGAATATGAAACTGAAACAACAAAGTAGCAGAAGGTCATTTCGTCTACCTCGTGAATCCATCAAAAGCCGAGTTGGGACCAAAACTTTAGATAGGCCTAGACATACATCTATAGATCTTAATCTAGAATCTACAACAATTTAAGCTTACAACAATCGAAGCCATCTTGACACGTTTCAAAACAGCAAAAATCAAAGACCGTCATGATGACCGTTCTATCTTTTTGTACCGTCGTGCCAAATTTGAAATGTGTAGCCTCTGCGGTTTGCCCGGAAAAGTGACGCAAGCAAAAAAAGTTGCCAAATATATAATAGATAAAGTATTATTGAAAATATCACATTCCTTAATAATCTCAATGACAGCCTGGTTACCATGAAACATTAGCGTTGTTTACTTGGACTAAACAGACTGGCAGTCTAATTGAACAAAGAAAGTGCAGAGTGTTCATCTTTTGGATTGTTTTTGTTAAAAATATTATTATTATGGTTTTTGCTATGCCATTTTCTTTGCATAACAATTTATATGTTGGGAAAAACATCACCTAGTATCTCATGAGAATGCAAACAACCAATGATGTTGCGCGTTCGATAAAAGACTTTGGTGAAGAGAGATGTTCAAACTACTGGCACCCAAAGAACAGATAATCCCCAATTTTTTTTTCTGTTTCCATCACCAGACCACAAGAAGGTAATGAAGTGTACTTCGTCATCTACCTATGTTGTCGTCACAATGAAGGGTACACCAGCTGTCCTTTTATTCATTCATGAATCTGTGTTTAAGTCTTTAAATACTTAGACGGGTATCTCAAAAAGAGGAGAAACCAGATAAAAAAATATCTCTGTGAACTTTTAATAATGTACTAAAGTTAAGTTGATCATACACAAAATGCCAATTAATCAATACAATAACACTCTATTGTCCCATGGTATTTTGTAGATTTTGTAAGATTTCGTAGCATCTGCAGCCTTAGCTTAGGATAAAATCTTTAAGGCTTCATATCACAGACAAGACAGAGTAAACAATATTCAGATCAAACGTTCCACGCTGCCAAGGTACCACTTTGTATTATAGGCCTGTATGTATTATCCATACATGACACACTGTATAAGTGTATCATGATTGTAAGTATGGCACATCATGTAATACGTATGTCACAACTGTTAGAATACAAGAATAGCACACCATATAAGTACTGGTATATCATGATGTAAGTGTATGGCACATCAATATATCACAACTAAATAGAATATAAGAATAGCACACCATGTAAGTACATCATGATTGTTAATGTGTATAAGTGTGGTATATGATGTAACATGGTACAACTGTGAGATTTATGACCAAAATGACAATTAGATCTAACTCAAAATAAAATCTGTGTTTGATAGATCAAACAATACCAGTACACTTGTAAAGTAAAGATTAGATTGGCATATGTATCATTAACAAAAAAAGTTGCAATTATATTCAAAACAACATACAGCATTGAAAAAGACGCTTCAATAGAAACAATACATGAACAAAATTGGTGACATTGTTCCTACTATAGAAGGCACCCTAATTCCTAACTTGGCATTTAAGATGTGAAGGTTTGTTATGAGTTGCAGATCTCCAAAGGTGAAAATAGTTCAATTGGTTTATGTTCACCTTTTCATTGATTTTAATACTTTAGCATTTTATCTGTCACGTGACAGTAAGTATGATTATATTTTTCACTCTTATCAAGAATTCTGAGATTACTTCTAATATGCTGATGTGTGCTTTAGAGCCTTAAATCACCATTTTCTCAAAACAGAAGTTCCAAGACTTCCCCTTTATTTTTGCAATGCCTTGGTAACAATATGTCCAATCCTCTTTTACTTGGTATCAAAGTCAAAAACAAATTATGATCCGACGAGAGGTACACTGCTCCAACCTTCACTTCAGAGAGACTTATGAAACCCACTGGTCCCGCCACATCCATTCATACACAGTACACAGTCTAAATTCAGTTTTCAAACAAAAATCATTAGAGGTTTTAAGCGTAACTGAAGTGTACTTGTTATCACGATTACCAGGTATTCATTGACATACATTTGTATAAAAATATAAATAATCATTCTTATAGTTACTTTGAAAATACTGATTAACTCTTCAACTCCGGATTTATTTTCAGCTGTTCTACAGAATTTTTTTCCAATGCAAGAATTCAGCGAAGGTGCTGAATGATATCAGAACGTTCTTTTAGAAGGCTTTCTAATCAAATGTTTATGTGTTATACATCAAATTGAAGGGGAATAAACATAGGTTTAGAATATTGATAATATAAGGCTTTAACCGGTAACTGAAATGCGTTTTGTAAGGAAGTTTGACAGTGAGACATAAAAAGTTTTTGACAATGTGACAAAATTCCAAGTCGGACACAAAAATGTTCAGTACGAAACTAGACGAAAATAGATCTAGATTGGAAGACCCTCTGCTTCAAGTGGCTTCTCGGCTCAAACTATCAACAAACCTCATTCAACATATCCCTCTAGAGACCAATCGACCACTCATGTATTTTTGCATTCGCATTTTTCCAGGACTTTAGTTACCCTATATGACCGGCCACATGACGCGGTTGCTCGACATCAGGTAACGGCAAATCGATTGCACTATGAGGCCACTCAGTAATAAAGAGTTAAACCAAGGATTACAGAAAACTCATCCCTATAGGGAGAAGCCCCCAAAATCCCTTCCAAGCTACTTCACCCATACACTGAATGCAATATCCAGAACGATCAATTTGACATACAGATTAAGATCTTTCCTTGGCCAATTTCTCCATGCCCTCCTTCTCTAGTCGCAGTATGTGATTATCCTGGGTCTTTGTGACATCTACACAGCCCAAACGCTCATAAACGGACCTGGCATGTGACATCCATCCAAACAGCGTCGCTTGGATCCGTTTACAACCCATTTCTAAAGCAACCTGAGAGGGGGAGGAGGAGAGAAGAAATGAATTGGAACTTCTAGGTCATTTGAGTTTTAGTAGTAACGGCCCATTAATTCATGGGAATTACTTCACCAATTCACAATGACACAAGCAGCTTGTATATTCTGGCAACTGAACTCTTAGTCACATGACACAGTGAAATGTCTAGGATATCCCCACAATTGTCACTTCTTTGATACTGTGAACTTTGGTCATCAGAAAATGATAAAATCAGTCTCTAATTGGTGAAATGATTTTATTCAGAAAAAAAAAAGATTTTACTTCCTAGAGCAAAATAAAGCATAAAAGATTGTTTTAAAGTGTTTATATGTGTACATGTATAAAAAAAAGAAAAAGAAAATCATAGCACAAAACACAGTCTCATCTCAGCTGCTTACCTGAGCAACTCGTTGCCACAATTTTTTGCCAATTTTTTTCCCCCTGAAGTCTCCAGATACATATAGGTCCTCCAGGTGCATTGCACGTCCCACTGTATCACAATAACTTGGGTGATATATAACAAAGCCGACAAGTTGACTGGGCACTGTAAGGTACAATCATATTTTCATATTTTTATCTTATATTGTTGAAGCTGGTAGATTTACACATACACTCTTATTCTAAACAATTTTCAACAAGGTTTCAATGTACCACAAATTGTTTAAAAAATAAAGAATAAACCACTACAGAATCTAGCGCAGGTCTGACTCATGAAGGGGTTTGATCCAGGTCTTGTATCGTCTCCTCACTTGCATTGTTCTAGTTCATATGAAACAACAAACTCTCTGGATTTACCTTGACATCAGTAACATAATGTTCTTAAAAGGCACATGCAAAGAACACATTAAAGAATTGCAATGTAATAAATGCAAGTAAAAAGACATCTTTGTGAACTAACTTGCTGTAAATTGAAGCTATAGCAATATGAAAGCTAGAAATGTTAGGAGAATTCCGTATTGGTTATCTGCTGCATTTAAATTAAGCAAATTGCTCTTCATCTTTAACTCATTACATGTACAACCTTTGGGTCTAGCTGGTCTCTGAGAGATAGCTTTTTTGCTATACAGGGTGGGCAAAAAAAATGTTACTCTTATTAAATTCTTGCCAGTACCTCAGTAACTAGCATACCTCTCACAAACTGAACCGTGCTCAGAAAAGGTGACATGATAGGAGGCTATTAGCATCCAATAAAAACTGCATGTTTCTGTGATATTTTTCTGAAAAATAATTATTAAAATACACCAAGCTTTAAGCCACGTATTTCTTTGTCACCTTAAAGGAAATACAATTGAAAAATCTGTCTTTGTAATGACTTCAGGTCATTATTCAGGCATGGCACCAGGTGTAACAATGCACTGTGAAAAAAAAACAACCTGGCATGGAATAAATAAAATACAATGTAGAATACAAAACCTTCCCATCAAAGACTGAAATTTACAGGTAGCTTGGCCTACCTGATCCAGTGAGCTCAGCCACAAAACAGCTGAAAAAGGGATTTTCTTGAAAGCCGTCTCGCCTGAGAACTAAGGAAAAAAAGAAAAGAAAAATCCCAATGTAGCAGACTTTAGAAAATTCATTCACCTGTAAATGCTTTTAAGTCAATGTATTATGAAGAATTTAAATTTAACAGCAAATCATGTAACGCTTGTGTTAGTTTCTTTTCTTTTCTTTTCTTTGTCTAGTAATTACATGTATTACCTCCTTTATATACCGTAACATTATTGTATGTGCTCCTTTCTGAGGTATTTAAGAAGAAAAAATATGTTAAGAGCACAGATTCTAGCTACAGGGAAAGCAAAATACATGTAATAATAATAATAATAATAATAAAGACAGCAATACAAGTCAAAATGGAAAAAAAAAATCCACAGACACACACATTTTATCAAGATCACTAAAGAAAGAGCAAAGATATCTCTACTGTGTTTTCTTCCCTTCCCTATCAGAACTCATAGTCAGTTAGACTTTCTTCCTTTTTGAATTCACAAATTCTTCATGTGTTTAACAATTAAAGTGGAGTTGCATCCCATTAGCAATTAATCACCTCACCCAGTCATCAAACAAAGCACCTTTCAAGACGGTATGACAAAGTAAAAAAAAAAAAAAAGCTCATGAATTCAAAATAATTCTAAGAGTCCATTAGGGGGAGGGGGGAGTTTTTGTTTGTTTTACCTTTGTACATTAGCTGACCTCAGCATACCAATAACAAGTGGTACAGTTGCTGAATGGATTCCCAATTAGAGGGTCTAGGTTCGAATCCAGATCCCATGTTGTAGTAACTTGGGAGAGATAATTTACACAATTATTTCTTTCCCTCGTGAATTGGGTATCGGTATATTCTGCCGGGGCAGTAAACCTGTGACAGACTAGCATCTGTTTGAAAGATGACGCAAAAAAAAAATCCAGTTCTGCTTAACGCTACTGAAACCGGAATAAGCTCCGGCTCCAGAAGCCTCATAGGCCTCGAAGGAACTTGATTTACAACATAACCAAATTACAACTTACCATCAGCATCTATTTTGACCCGATCTGGCATTTTCTCAAATGCTGCGAGCTCCTAAAATTTGAAATCGATACATATTATATATGCAGTTAATAGCATAAAATCCACAATATATATTAAAATAATCAGTTACTTAACAAAATGGCATGCAATACTGTATAGATCTTAATATTCTTCACTAGCCAGTGTATTGGTGCAGGATATGATTGAGCAAGGCATTAAATTAAAAATATACATTTGTCCCGAATTGATGGGGATGTGAAAGGCAATCTCTTTGTTGTGTCATTAATAAAGTTTGACATTTAGGGTCTACAAGAAAACTTACAAAAACAAACTAGGAGAGAAATAAAAGAGATTTTCCCGTGGTGACCTAATCTCTGTAGATACTCTAGATTCTTTAACTCTCAGACCTAGTATCTAGATAGATCTAGAAGAGCAAATTAAATAGATCTCCAGATTAGCTCACTTTCATCAGTCTCAGTATTTCTTCGCAGTCATTAGGAGTGGCAGCTCGGATGGTCACATCATCAACAGGGCTTTGTAAAGAATTGTCACTTGACAATGACATAATGACCGGGTTCAAGAACCAATCTGTGGCACTGAAATCAGAATAGACTTAGATTCTAGATTATATTCAATAAATGAAAAGAGGCGACAGTGCTGCTAAATTGTAGCCTAACTTAGAGACGGCCAATAGGCCTATATTAGCCGATCATGCCCGATTTTCAATAATCACAAGACGAGTCATTTTCGTTTTTTGTGTTAAAAGGATGGTAGTATGGTTTTTCTTGGGTACTTGTAGTTATCAGTAAAATAAGGAACAAACACAAGATTTGTTGATTGTAATTAGATAAATATAATGATGGAGTGTAGCGACACCAAGGAGAAAAAATGAATAATGTGATGTCATAACATGACGTTGTCAACTTGAGGTTTCTCTTGGTGCTGAGAAGCCCTTTCCAGCGGGGTGCTCTACCCAGCGTCCATATGTATGGGGTCGCTGAGAGACAACACCATACTTGTTTGGCATCTTGAGAAAATACAAATTACAATTCATACAACTTTCAAATAGATCTATAAGAATTTGGCTATCCGCCAGAAAAATAACACATCACTTTTTCACATTTCTCGCACGACCAAAATACTCGTTCCGGATGGAACACATCTGGGAGAAAAAATAGCACACAGTTTTTTATTCAAAATTTAAAGTTTAACAGGTTTGATACACATAAAACTCCTTGCCACATACTTATAAGAGGAACAGATATAATATAGACAGACAAGCAGACAAATAGAATGATAGATGGATAGATAGATAGATAGTCGGAAGAATGAGGCAAGAAGATGAATGGGGAGAGGAGGAAATCAAAGCAGAAACAGGGAAGAGATGAAGGAGTGAATACACATGTAGTGGAGATGGAAAGAAAGGAGGTGTGGGATAGGTACAGTGAGAAAGAGAACAATAATAATGTCCCAAAGACGACAGAGCAAGACTGTCAATGTATGTATGATGTTCGTTGTCTGCCTCTGTTTCTTTTTCCTTCAATTTTTATGGACTGGAAGACCATGACCGTAGATGCCTGCACCAAGCCTGACACTTGAAGAAGAAGAAGAAAAGGAGAATGACATAATTTATCTACTTTTTCACAGGCTTAGATCTAGATCTAGATCTAGATACATGTACCTACATGCATGTGTGTGGCTCGAGGGCGATTCGATTTGAACACGCCTACCGAGCACTTCCGGTAATCATCACAGCAACAAAAATTGTTGGGAAGTTTTTACTGTTGTAAACTGTATTCTGGATCTAAATCTAAGCGAAGAATTCCACGATTGATTGAGGGTGTGTTTCTGTGGTTTCAGTCGGACAGCTCCAGCCAAGGGACGCGTCCGTAGCTTTCACAGCAACCATGGCACCTGCTTTAGAAATAGAAGGATATTGGGGAGTGCGAACGGCCACTATTGATTGGTGTGAGGATAACTATGTTATCAGCTACTATATTGCTGAATTCTGTAAGTTCATTTTGTTATGTATCGATCTATATAATATAGATATTATTATAGACTAGATCTATAGGCTTATACTTATAGGCCTATCTAGAAATCTAGAGTCTATTTAGATCTAGATCTAGATCTAGATTTCTAAATGTGACTGAAGTTTATGCTGTCACTCCCACTCAGCACTAGATATAGATCTAGATATCTATTCAGGGGACAACAGAATGCACCATGAAGCTTTTTTTTTTTTGTTGATTTTTTAAAGGATTCACTAATCAATGCACAGAAACAGAAATTAGGCAGTCTGAAATTAAGCAAAACTGTTCCTCCCGGGTTGCAAACTGGCTCATTCACATTATACATTACTAATCCTATTTTGAACATCCATTGTAACAAAATATCTGTGGATCATAGATCAATTGAAACTAACCAGCTAGTCATCTGATCTGTCGTGAAATTAAATATCTCTATGTTATTTACTTGTGCAGTGCTGTTTAAGGCCTGAGATGAAGCAAAAAGTATTTTCGTAGGTAAAGGTATAACACATATATAGATCTAGGCCTATAGACCTATAACAGATACAGCTTTTGATAATTTATTGTTCTTTCCATTTTATTTGACATTTCCATTTATACTTCCTCACCAGGGAATACATTGTCCAATGTGATCATGATATTTGCCCCTCTCTTCATGGTCATGTTGGGTATTCGAGAGAAACACGAAAAGCGTTTCACATACAGTTTCATGGCTGTAACAGGTATGCTATGATGAGTCATTATCGTATTGTAGCGTGTGTAATTTATTTTTATACTGCATTCTGTTTTCATAGCATGATTTGTTAAAATTATTTTAACGCCATGCTTTATCACTGGAAAGTTACCTGAGACTTAGTTCTGAAAAAAATAGTGTTCAGTCTCAAACCCTACTTTTAGTAACAGCCAAAGCAGTCAAAGCACATTGAAGCAATAAAAGAAAGAAGACTTTACTTTGCTTAAAATAGAAACATGTAGTTACTTGATAGGATGTGTTAGTATTCTTAAGAAGAATTTAAACTGCAGATTTGTGAGTCCGACTCTTTGATACAAATAGTTTGTCTGTAGAACATGAACCACTGTAAAATTGGGCAAGCTTCAAGTTTTGTTTGTCACTCTTTTCAAAGAACAGAGGTGTTACTATTCCGGCAATTACCGGAATTCCGGTTTTGGCGAATCTGCCGACAATGTTCTGACATAGGAAGATTTTGTTTTGTTTGTTTTTATAAATTATGTATAATCAACCACTCTTGACTTTTTACTTTACCGTCTCGACGTCATGCAAAAAAGTTCAGGCAGAATGATTAGGCGTTGGTGACACCTCTGAAAGAACATCTCTTAAATTACATATATTTCTCTATCTCTTGATTAACTGGACACAGAAACTTTCACATTCACAAGGGGTATAGAATGACAGATGGAGCATGTTGGGAACTGCTTGAATGGTGAAAGTTAACCCTGAAAGCTTTGATCACTGTGTTTTTATGATGTTTTAAAGTTATTGATCATTCAAATTACAATTATCTAATATTGCCAATACCCTTATTTCACCAACCCTTTTTTTTTAAATCTTTATATATTTTGTTCTTCATAAACTTACATAATAGTATATTGTTATAACTAGATCTCCATTTCTTTTGTTCTCAAATTCTCTTCAGTTGTTGGCTTAGGTTCTTGGCTCTTCCACATGACTTTACAGTATAGTATGCAGGTAAGTTACACATATAACCTTCAAGTTGAGGTATATTTATGACATCTTTTATGCTAAGCAGGTAAATGACAACAGTACTGTATTTGTATCAAGGTAACATGTCAGCAAACTGCCTCTTAAAAAAAAAATCGAAACCATACTCGGTATACTGAAACTTGTTCTAGATCGTTGACAATTTATGTGTGGTACAACCAGATTGAAGTAAATCTATTTTATTTTTTTTTAGTGCAATCAAAACAACAACGAACTGATTAGATAAAGCCAAACTGAAGGGGTGTCATGAAATGAAATGCAACCAAATAATAATTACCTCATTAATATTGCCAACAGTGAACAAAGGAGAAGGTCCCCAAAAAATTAACATTAGTCTCTGATGTAATAAATGAATATTGTTATACCATAACAATAGATATAAATAAGTCAAAAAAATCTATATTTCCAATTTGCTCTTTTTTTTTTTTAAAGATACAGATTGTTTTGGCTACTAGATTACGAGTTGAATTGACTGAAATGATGATACCAAAGAGTGCCAACTCTGTTATGTCATGGACAATCTTTTACTTTTTTGTTTTATTGTGAATGACATGAGTTATTGCAAAATACATTGTGTGATTTTAATATGAGTCGGTTATTGCTATGCTTTCATGGAACTAGTTATAGTGTTACTATTACTGTTATAATGGATTGTGTTGTTACTATACTCTTTAATCATGTAGTTGAATTATGAGGGTTACATTTAGGTTATTAGATACATAAAGGCTGTAAATGTTACAAGGTTATTATCATGTAGGAAGTGATTTATTATTCATATATATGTACTGTGACCACATCAATTTTTTTTCTTTTTTGTCAAATAGTTGATGGATGAACTACCGATGATTTGGGGCTCAAGCTTCATGATCTATGCAATGTGAGAGATCTTGTTCAAATGGATTCAATTTATGTTGTTCTTTTTTTTAATGTCAGTTGCCGCTGTTGTATCATTTAGAATTGTTTGATGTGCTACTATCTTAAGCTGTGCCTCGATGTTCTTCCAGTGTTGTTGTGTATATTGTTTTTTAAGGTGTGTGCATTGAATTAAGCAAGCCATGAAGTCTTCTCCATGAAGCTGCTTTCTAGACCAGTTTGAAATGGGGAGAAAATTTGATTATATTATGCCGTTTAAAAATTTTGCCTTAGTTGCTGGTATAATATAACGACATTATTCCTTTCATATGTGATCAAGTGTGCAAATGCTACAGAATGTAAAAAAATTTAGAAATTAGTCACAGAAATAATAATAGCTGTCCCGAAGTAGCAACAGTAAAAAGCAAAAGCGTTCAATGTATATTCTGTCTTTTAGTCTGAAATCAAGACAGAACCAACACTGAACATTTCTATCTTTTAGAAGATAACTAGGCTATTGAAATGTCAAACGTTGTTTTTGTTTACGTGGCTACTTTGGGACTGACTGTATTAGCCTACTTGCATGAATAACTTCCTCTTATTTATGCTTCCCACTCGCTTTGTGGCTTGCCCCAAAACATCAAGAAATTTTCTCTTTCATTTTCATTGTATTAAGAATAGGGTCAATGCTTTGTATGTGTTTGTGTGTTGGAGGGGGGTGGGGGGCTTCTGACCTCTTTCATGGAAAATTGCTGTGTTGTACTTAATGTTAAGTGTTAATTCATTGGAAAAAAATGGGTGTTTACAAAGTATAGCAACCAGTGACACACCAGGAGTTTTCTGTAGTTTGGCACAATTTTTTTGTTTTGTTAGAGCTCCTTCTTCTAATGATGTTGCTGTTGATCCTGCTGCTGCTCCTCCTCTTCTCCCTTTTCTCCACCTTGTGCACACCTTTTCCCTTCACTGATGAACTTTGGCTCTCAGCTGTGAGCACTGCCACTAAATGCTGGTAGCCCCTGAAGTCTTATTTCAGTGTCAGCAAGAGAAACCTTTTAGCTCTCTAGATGAAGTTCTAGTACTTTTTGTATGATTTTTTTTTTTTTTTAGGTGCCAGATCCATAAGTGCGCTTCCATTTTCGAGTAGACTGCTGTGATTTATTTCTAGAATGAGATGAAACGGTAGTTCTTGTTGATCCAGTCTGTCCAATCTGCGTGGAAGGGTCTATTCTTCTTTCCATCATTATTGCGAGGACAATTTACAAACGTATAAAATGGATTTACTACGGGCTGTTTCAACCTTAAGATCCTGTCAAATTTCAATAATTTCGAGCAATCCAGAGGAAGATTCATAATGTAAATGCAATACTGATACTCAGATAAAAAAAATTCTATAAAATTAAGCCAACTTTCTTTGTTCACTAGTTCCATTTCACCCTGATATTTTCATGTATGTACTTACAGTATAGATAAACATAAATTATGCCTTTCCTCAAGGGTAATTTCAAAAGGTGGTATGTATGATCCACTTTATTTTGCAAGTAAGGAATAGGTAGAAATCACCCAATTCACCCAAAAGGGAGCTTTGGAAAAATTATAGAATTTTCCTTGAGGAAAAGAGTGGGGTTCCTTCTTTTACTATAAGTTTCTCATCTCAGACAAGGGGTCTTTCCTCTGCTCCCATCCAAATAATTCACCTCTTCAGGACAGCAGTCGTTACTGAGGACAACAGGCTTACATCTATGTCTGGACATGGACTGGTGCAAATTTTGTGTTTTGTGTGAAATTTGGTTCTGCCATTGAGCCAGGGACCAATTATTTTGGTAAATTATATATATTTTATTAATCAATCTTCCTGTTCCTGTTATAGCATGGGTTGAATGGAATTTGGTTATTCAACCCACCTTGTTTTTTAATCTTCTGTTGCATAGTTCAGTAAATTATTGTTACCTTGCAAGTGCTGGTGGATGTTGCATCCTTGCCTGCGCTATTTTATTAACTTTGTTTGGTCAGTACTTATGTTTTCCCTCAGGTAACACTTTCCTGTTATTTCCATTTTATGCGTTTTGTCATTATTTTTCCTTTTCTTTTGCAGTTTCGATCTTTTTACCATTGGATTTTTTTTATACACTTTGGGAGGGATTTTTGTTGTTGTATATTAAATCAATGGTCGTATGTTTATCTTCACGTGCAGTCAAAGCCACGTTATATTGGTTCTGTTGAAGAGATTGACAAATCAATGCAGTTCTCGAAAGGCATCAAAACAAGGCAGACTAGGAACTTAGATTTTATTCTTTTCAACTAAATTCATGATACATTATGTGATTAATTAAAAAAACCCTCATGTTCTTGTCATAAATGGGTCAAAGTTTAGTTTCTCCTTTCTCTTGTGTGTCTTGACTTCCTGCAGAATTTTGAGCTTTTCAGTGCTTTGAAGACATGCATGTTAAGTAAACATTGAATGGTTACATGAAAATGTACTTCTTAAAAATTTGTGGATTTTAAAATTAAGTTCATCACATATTATTTCACTCCATTTACAAATGAGATAGCCTCGGCTAATTATATGTTAATTAATTTTAGTGAGATGTTGAGGGGCTCAGATTAGATTATTTAGTCTGACTGATTGACCCATTGAAATTGACACATGGAAAATGTATTCGATGTAACTGTGAATAAAAAAAATTTATACCCGTCAGCTTAGAAAAACAGGACTAAAATTTCAGTTATTTTTCATGGATAAAGGAGATTTGTCCTAGAGATCTAAACTTTATATAAAAAATTAAGGTGACCAAGTTCTTTAATGGAGATTACTTTGATTTTGGCCGCTTTGGTGTTATTGTTGATGCCTAAATTGTGCTTTCCCTGATGTAGTAAAAAGTGACATAAAAAATTGACAATGTCATCGACAGTGTCATTAAACATAATTTAAAATAAGATGTTTTCCTTAAAATGTGATGAGTCACTGACTGTGAAAAGGTTGAGTATTCTGCATACAAGTTTTCATTGCATTTATTATCTTTAATTATTATCAGGGGATGAGTTTCCCTTGCATAATATAGTTCTTGTGCATATAATTTGCATATTTTCGTTTTGCTGGTATGTTGATATGAGAGCATTAACTTTGGGCTTGGACTGTACTGTGTTGTTGTTAGTTCTCCCCACTCCTCTTTCTTTCCCATTTCAACAAACACTGTGTGCATGTATTATTTATAATTTATTTATTTATGTATATCTGTTTGCCTGGCTGGGGAAGTGCATACATGTATTTGTCTAAACACATTTATGTTGGCATAGCTTTCTGCTCATATTCATTTAGGCGGGTGCATATATATAGGTGTATGAGATATTTTTAAAGTGTGTGTATCTATGTGGATATCTGCCGTATTTTTATCCTTTATATATGTCTGTCTCTCTGCCATGTCATGTTTTCTGTGTCTGTGAAAAACCTGTATACCTCTTTATATCTGTGCATTGGTATGCCTCTATGTGTGTTTCTACTCATAAGTGTGTCTTTATACTGTTTTTATTGCCCTATATCAAATTTTTTAAATATTCCAAAACATGAAATAACTATTTTGAATGAAGGAAAAGGTTTATAAGTGAAAAAAAAAAAATGAAAGTATAAAGAAGAGCACCTGATGCATATATTACGGCACAGAATGTATTTCCATATATTTATGTCCCTTTAGCTCAGTGGCTTTCCTTCCCAGCTCTCAAACATTGATCTAGTATTGATTTTTTTTCCTGTTTTCACATGGCTGCATATGACCGCCCAGTTTCAAGGATTATAGTTTTGAATTTTATGTGCTTACGTATATATGTGTGTGTGTATTGTATATATACATGCAAGTGCGTCAGAAAGCAAAAAGAGGAAAAAGAAAAAGAGAAGAAGGTAATGAAAGATGGTGGAGGGGAAAAAAGGAAGAGAATCAGTATAGACAAGGAGAGAAAGAAATGGGAGGGAGAGACAATGAAGGAACAGAGACGGATTTCTGTCAAACTAGCAATTCTGAGGAATAATCATCTGGCTTTCTCTGACAGGTACATGATGAACAGCAAGGAAGATGAGGAGTGTTGGCCACTGCAGATGCTGCTGGTTGTCTACTGCGCTATTGTTACTCTGGTACAGTAGTTTTTGATCGTCATCTTCTCTTCCTCCAAAGCAGGTTCTTTAAAATAAGATTTACGCATGCTGGAAAGAAGTTGTCTGAAGTTTATTGTAGCCTTATGCATACTAGTGGAAATAGGTCTTGTTTAGTAAACATGATATTATAAGCTTAAGGGAGTCTGGCAAAGATGACCTATGTCTGTTGCTGCCCTAAATACCAAATAGGTTGATGATGATGATAATATGACAAGTCCATGGTAGTACATGTATAACAGGTAGTAGCAAGTTCTAGCTGGTTTATGATTGAGGTTTAAAAATATTGCTGTGGGTGTATTAATTATTCATAAAATTAAAAAAAAACAAAAATCATGGATGGCTTGATACTTTAATTACCCTTTTTTAGCTTCAAAGACCAACAATTCATAAATATATATAAAAAATATCAAAATGATTTGCTATCGTGGCCTCAGGCTTGGGTTTGGAGGTAACATACAGCGGTGGGATTCAAGCCTTGTTTACAGATCCATTCATTTCTTTGAAAATTATTTAACTTTCAGCTTCGTCCAGAAGTTATGAAAAAAAAAAGTGAGTATTTGTTACTTTGTAGTTTTTTCTTTTATGACTCTTTTCATCATGCATGACTTTCACTTTCTTTTTAGGTTTACGTTCTCATCAATGATCCAGTGTTTCATGAGGTAAGACACTTTTTTAAGGCCTTAAATCAGCCATTTTAAACGCACATTTGTATAAGTATAATGCATGAACTGGTGTTCTTTAATATATGTAAAAAACAAAGTAAAGTTCCTTCAAGGCCTATGAGGCCGATAGAGCCGGAGCTTATCCCGGTTTCGGTTGCATGAAGCGGAACTAAATGATTTTTACATTATCTCCTGGACAGGACGCTAATCAGTCTGTCGTAGGCTTACTTCTTCTGCCGAATATGCTGGTACTCAAGTCGCACCTGGGTGGGGAAAGGAAAAAGTGTGTAAAGTGTCTTTCCCAAGGACACAAACGGTCAGCTCCCAGATTTGAACCCTGGACCCTTGGATTAGGAGTCCACAGCTCTTTAACCATTCGGCGACCGCACCACATTCTTTAATATGCATTTGCCATAGTGAATCATTCATCAGCAATCTATGCAGATTTCTGTGCTAGTGACATCATTGATTGACTGATGAGCATGCTGTCTGAGTTACTGAAAGACTTACAAAAGTGCTGCTTGATTGAATCACTAATAAACAATCTAGATTATTGATTCACTGACAGATTGATGAGCTGGTTGAGTGGGTAGTGATGTGGACCAAGTTTCACATTAACTTGTCCACGCCTTGCTACTATCAGGTGTTGGGATAAAATGCTCATTTTTGTTTGATAGAAATATGTTGTAAAATCCATTTTAGGCATGGATATCATTTTGTCCTAATCTTTGTCTCATTTCAGAGTGCATATGCCTTGATGGTAATTGTCATCGTCATTCTGAGCGTCAAGATTCTTGTGTGAGTTTCTAAAACATGTCTATTATTGTGTCTGTCAGTGTTTGTATGTGTGTATGTGTTGCTCTCTCTCTCTCTCTCTCTCTCTCTCTCTCTCTCTCTCTCTCTCTCTCTCTCTCTCTCTCTCTCTCTCTC
>JBDFRD010428922.1:0-19978 GCA_039654405.1 Bullina lineata | reverse complement strand
TTTTTCACTCACCCCATATTTTTGGGGGTTTTGTTTTCATTCTGTCCCCCCCCCCCCCCCCCCAAAAAAAAACAACAAACAAACAAACAAAAAAACCCAAAAAAACCAACAACAAACAAACAAACAAACAACCTACCATTCCAACCCCAACCCCCCAACACACACAAACAAAAAAACAAACAAAACCCTCACCCAAAATAAAAAAGACAATAAAACAAATCCTTCCTCTCCATAAATAATTATTCATGATTCAGGTACGTTGTGGTTTACTTTTATATTCTGTATAACCAGCTTATTTTAAATTCTGCCATCTCCTGATTTTCATAACTCTTTAACGTCATCAGCATTATCATCAAATGGCAGAAAAGCCTCATGTTCAGGGGAGGCAGAATGGCTAGTAGGCATTCGCTTACTGAGCACATGGGTCCAAAATTGATACCCACCAATGGCAGTTACATTTTCTTCTGTGAGCTTGTTGATCTTTATTCACCCCTGGCATCAACTGAGCAGTGCAGACTCTGAACACTGAGCTCTGTTGAAGATGAGCCATAAAATTTTAGATCCTGGATGTTAAAGATCACTGGACAGTATAAAATTGTACAAAAGTAGGCAAGTACCACTGTGAGGGTAAAATTTCTTGATTCCAAAAATGTACCCATGAATGTCTCACTCTGTTGCAACAGTACAGAGTACCTATGAAAACAGAATATAGCTACCCGAAGTGTTGGGATGCCATGAAAATGGTACGAACAGTTATGTGCAAAATAGTCAGTCTGGTATTGTGGGTTGAAAAACACTTGCAATTAGTTTTCAGCGTACCGGTAGGAACAAAGAAGAAGAAAAATCAGTATGAGCATCAACATCATCATCTCTAATGTCATCATAATAATCATTGGTTCCTTTTGCTAAAAAGAAAAAGAAAAAAAATTTCTGTCTTTCTTTATCAGACTTTAAAAACATTAAATCAATACTAATTGAATTGTTTGTTTCAGACACTACGCACGATGGCTCAGTTAATGGCTTACATTTCACGTCAAATGGAACTCACCTTGCCACGTTAGGCACTGACCAAAAGCTCTACTTGTGGGACACATGGACAGGCAAGAGGATGACCACACACTATCCAGCCCTGAGTCATATCAAGAAGCGATCAGTGAAGTCGTGCCTGACTAGCTGTGGCTCAGAGAACCATATTTTTGTTCCAACGGGTTCATGCATCACAGACTTTGACATAACTCCCGGAGCTCGGTCACGACACTTGTACGGGCACTACAACACAGTAAACTGCTGCGTGTACCATGAAGGAAAGAACCAGTTGATAAGTGGTGGCAATGATCAGAAGATTTTATTGTGGACACTAAGAGGGGATAAGGACTATGAGGAATTTTTGAGCTTTCAGAGGGAAGAAATTAAAGAGAAAACATCAGCTGGAGAACATTCTGTGGAGGCACCTGCATTGTTGCCACCAGCCGTGGCACAGACTCTCGACTCATGGAGTGATGATGATGATGATGAAGACGAAAATGGTGGTGAAAATGCGGTTAGATGATATGAGCTATATTACATTGTAATTTTATACTTATACACGCTAGTGTTTTGTTATCTCTTCTTCCAGTGTGCTTGTAATATGAATTTGAAATTATAACTAGATTCCACAGTAAGCCTGCAGTAGAATTCACACAACTTTAACACTGATACTAATACAGTTTGCTAAACTTTCAACAAAATGCATTAACTAAAAAATCCTGCTATATGCTGGAATTTGTGGAAAGATCAGCATAAATGGGATTGATTGTTTTAGTTTAGTGAATACATGTGCATGTGTCAAGCATATTTTTTTATCATAATAGGCCCTATTTTTATGAGCAAGACAATAAATATAGCTTCACTTACAGGATGGACAATGTGCATGTGCCAAATTTTGCATAACTGCAGGTCACTGTCGATGTGTAGCCTTATGGCCCTTACACCCTCAAATACACTTACTTACATTGAATATAATGCACTCAAAAGTACCTCACTTCAGTTAGGTGCCTTCCCAAGACTGGGGTCAATGTACCATGAATCACCAAGGTGGAGCAAGACAAAGCATAGTCAAGCATGTTTCTCGAATAATTGCTGTGCGAAACTACTTTCTTCTTTAAATACAGATATTACATTTTGAATGTTAGTTCTCAATATAATATTTCCACTTGAAATGTGACATGATACCATCATGACAGACAGCTGCTGTCTGTGAGCTGTAACTGATTGCAAAAAGAAAATAAATAAATAAAACACTCCTTCCATTCCCAGCTCTTCAATGAAGACAAACAAAATGATAGTTACTTCCATGACATTTTATTTGAAAGCCATCATAGACGACAAAGTGGAGGTTTTAATTTTTCAACTTTTTTTCAACAGATTATGAAATGAATGAGAATTTGCTCATGGGATTAGGATGTTTTTTTTTTCGTGTGCATAAACAAAAATGAGTGAAAAAAATAGATTAAAAAGCATTACAATTCACAATTCTTTATAATGCTGTAAAATATAATATTAATGAACACTGAGAAAAAAATGCTTTAAAAAGTTTTTGTTTTCATAATTGAAATTCTGCAATAATAATACTAAAGAAATGGTGCAAGATAAACTCAAGAATAGCACATTAGATCAAAACAATGAACTGAGAAGAAGAGACCTACCACATGATATCTTTTGTCTCAGAAAATATGCATTCTTTGAACACAAATGAGCAAATGTTTTTTAGTTGACAATTGACATTACATTGCATGAAGTGAGTGAAATGAGCACAAAACAGCAATAACAACAACAAAAATGTACTCACTGAAGACAGCAATAATGAACGTACCAGTTGGCAATGTAACATTGTTTTGAAACTACACATCTGCTTTTCTTGCAAGATTACACAGTGTAAGTGCCAATTAAAATCTATCAACTCCCTCTTAGGGATATTGCATGCTATTCAATTAGACAATGTTTTCCCCGCCCTGTTGATAAATTCATAGCTAACATAACAATGCAATTTATTAACAAAACAACAGCAACAAAAATGTACAATAACCCATTAGGAGCATGATAAAATGATGGTAAAACAACATGCTATAAAATAAATACACCTTTGTTCTGAAATTTATGTATGCCTGATTGCAGGTATAAATTAAATTCACTTTAAAGAATTATAAATGATTACTTACACAAACTTTGAAGAAAAAGATAGAAGAAAAGAAAAAATGAAGAGAAAACTTTTCGAGCATTTCATTGAAATGTCATTGAGAAGAGTTTCAATTTCAGAACATCTGCATAAATAAGTGTGTTTTCAAAGAAAATGCTAATCACTTTTTGCCCTTGAGACAAACATCGTTAGAAGTGAAACAAGTATCGAGGGCTTAATAAATCAGCTGTGTTGTATTAATTTGATTAAAACATGCATTTGTAAAAATAGCCTTAGTGTGAAGAACAAATTCTGCTTCATTTATAGAAACATTTCATTGTCTCATTCATTCACACAATACAACTAATATTCCACTCAAAAACTTAATACCGGGTACCCCAAATAATAAAAGCAGGCCTAAGGAAAAAAAACAAAAACGATTCAATAAAACATTAGTATTTTCCTAGCAAATCAGTCATTTTAAAAATAATCAAATATGCAGTTTTCTTTTCAAACAAAGGGAGGGGGTGGGGGTAAAAAATAATGGGGATGGCACCTGTTGAAATAACATACATAAAGTACCAACCAAAAATAGAAGTAAATTTAGAGTCTTGCCCACACTTCAAATGGATGGAAGTTCAGCAGGGTCTTGGCTAAATGCTTCGTACACATTGGCAGCCAGTTGCTTGAGTTCTTCTATCAAAAGCAGTTCCTGTACCAGAGAAAATTCAAGAAGTTGAAAAAAAATGCACACAAACACTGACAGTGAGCATGAGAATGAATTATGAAAGACATCAATCACCACAAAATCCAAGCAATGGGTGAAATAGAAGCTTCTTTCATGTCTTCTGTTGTTGATTACAGTTCAGCTCCTCCAAATTCTCATTTTTCCCCCTCTTCTGTACGGGCATAAAATGATTTCCGTGACATTTCTTACCATGCTTTCAATATCCAGCACATTACCAAAAAAAAAACTGGTAGAAAATCAGATATGATTGCAAATAAAAGTTGTAGTAAAAACTATGGGACAATCAGTATCCCCTGCAGAAAAATCATTAGGCCTACATACATTTTTTAGTGGAAACAATAATATTTTCATAAGCCAAACAAAGGCAATCCCTGTTCTGTTCACTTTTTCATGACAATTGCAGAGACTAGGGACCACAAGTGTAAGGTTAAAATTAAAATAAGTCCTAAAGTACCTGAATAAAGGGGTTTGGAGCATCACCACAAACTTTAAACATAAGCTCATTGATGACTGGAATGAGTTTGGCCATCGCTATCGAGACACTGTGGATTCTTGAAGAAAGGAAAGAAACATTTAACATACAAACTTAAAAAAAATAATTAATTAAGAAACGGAGGTAAAAGCAAAAAGCAAATGAAAATAGTTTAATTATACCACCATCTTCATGAGCTAAGAAAGCACCATTTTCATGACCTAAGAGTAAGACAGCTAGTAGCTATTTTAGATTTTATGATGTAAAACACAAAAGCACCATGCTATTGCTATAGTAAGATAGTATGATAACAACAGTGAATACGTGGTCAAATTGTAAATAAATATGGCTTTAATAAAGAAGCAGCTGAGTGGTTTCAAGATGTTTGATACTCTTTCTTTTCACTACGTCACGACTTTATGAATTCTTTTAAAAAAAACAAAGATAAAGGATAATGTGCTGTAAAAAGTTAAAGAACTACACCTAATGGCCTCATTTGAAATGCTTTCAAATTAGTAAATCTTTTGAATTTCTCACATTGACATTGGTATCTCTTTTTGGCAATAAATAAGAAGGATATTAATAACCAAAACAGTGGCAGTGGCCAAATTAAAAAGGGAACACCAGCAAAAAAAAATTCACTTCAGATTATAGAGAGGGCAGGGTGACAGATGCAGCATAAGAAACTTACATAATCACATCAACTGGAAGTTAAAGTTAAAGACTGCAACAGCAGCTTTTTCCCCAATCAGCTCACAATGCTGTTGTAAAAACATTTTAAAATGTGTGTCCCGTAATTTCAGGAAAAGCAAGAAGGCATCTACCATGTCAGCATAGTAGTCACCAGCTAGCTAGGAAATAATGCACTCACCCGACTGAGCGACTGTGATCCTCCATATAATACTTATAGTGATCAGCAATTCCGTCCAGAACACAGTGAAAGCCCCGATCAATACTCTCACGCAATACACTATGAAAGTCATTGCTGTGGAAAAAGATGACATTCTGACTTACTACATGTTGAAACATTTTATATTCTACCTTAGGGTCCTGCCTAACAAAAATAAAACACAGAAATGAATGTCTGCAAGAAAGTAAATGAAAACCAATAACGTCTTCATTCAAAAGATAGATAACCTTTCAGTGCTGAAAATAAAACAAACTGTTTCAATTTTCACTACAACATGTTATTCATCTAGCAGACCTTTGTAACCCATCCCCGGGAATATGAAGCCCTAAAGAAGGCCCACATCATATCTGCTATACATGGATGTAGCCCACTCACTGTTTTGTTTTGATTTCACAGCAGCTAACACAATGTGATGATTGAATGATAAAAAACGGTCTCACAAACTTATTTTGTCAAGCTCATATTTTGTACTATAATGCTCTGTGTAACTGACCAACACAGAGTGAAAAGTTTAATTGAAATTTTTAAAGTGATTGAATGGGAAAGATCATCAGAAGAAATATGAAACAAAAGTAATAATTTGCTTTTCATATTATGTTTGCACTTCTTTAATTTTGGTTTCACAGTAAATAGCTCTAATCTGATACTGATAAGGTATGTTTTTACATAAAAGCTAAAAAAAAAAGTAACCTTCAAAGATAACAAATGATGGCTACAAAACAAAATTTTTGAGACCACATGGTTTGGAATAAGCACTTGCCTCTCGAAAATGTCTCTTGTCTCACTGACAAGTCTCTCCAACATTTCATCCTCACTGTTGATGACAGACTGAAAAAAGAAAAGAAATAAACATTTATTTTTTTATTTAGAACATGATCCATGTTCCTCGTATTTCAATTATAATGGAAGTCATATTACTGATAATTGCACCATCTGCAAATCATTGGCACCACTGAACAGGTACAAGACATTTGAATCACATAGGAATAAAAGGAGAGCCTCTGAAATACTATCAAAATTTGACAAGTTTTGTAGCGTGTAATTTAAGATGAAGACTTTTATTAAACCTTTATCAAAGCACTCATCCTCCTCAAAACAATAAGAATAACTAACAAAAATCCCCCCATTACACCCCAAACACAACGCGCCTATTCACTCACAGAGGTATTGCTGTCATCAGGCACTTGTTCACTTGTCAGCAGATAAGGATAAAGAGAGTCGGTGGGCCTGTCCACCCCACATTCCACCCGCTCACGGACATGCCCAAACACAGAAGTCAGGGTATCCAAGCTCAACTGTTCCTTTAGAGAGAGGCTGGGGGAGAGGAGTGAAAGAAAGTGAACCTTTACCAACACACGTTAAGTAAAAGTTATATTCGCCCCTCATGGCTCTTTCTTACCTACTGACTCTCATTTCTTCTTTGCGAGTCATTGGGTCTATTTGACCCACTTGTGGCGAATGTGTGGTTTCCAATACATTTCTCTTTGGAAGCCATTGGGTCAAATTGGCCCCATGTGTGTCTGAGCGAATGAATTGTGGTTGTTTGATAATGTTTGGGGAAAAAAAATTATAAAAAAAAAAACAGTCACAAGTATAACAAAATAAATTCCAACACAACATGTGTAGAAATGGATGATAGAAGAATACAAGGAGTCTCATGGTTTAATTTTCTTTATTAAAGTTGTCATCAACTTTTTGCTACATGTATGGGTCAATTAGACCCACGAGAGGCAGAAAAGTTGATTTAAATAAAGACTAATGAGGATTCTCTCCAACTCATAATTGATTTGTTGGACAGAAAAATAAAACTGGGATGATTGAGATGTACTTTGATACTCACCTATTTTTTTAAATTTTTTTCATTTTCCAGAAACTTCATTAATCTTTCCAACCACAGAAAAGCTGTTAATCACACAACTAGTTAAATAAAATGAAACAGCCATGCAACTTACCATCCAATTTCTTTTGACACCGCAAGCTTCAACAAGTGAATGAAGTCCAGGAATCCTGTACATTAATAAAAAAAAAAGCACCTTTTAATATCCATATAAATACAATGAACATGTCAATAGCACATTTTCATAAGTAAATACAGCACAAAACAATAAAACAAAAAGAGAAGGAACAAACATTTCTTTTTTACATAAAAAAAAAAAAATTAGTTTAATTTCTCTGTTAATTTCTTAAGTTTCTTTTGATTAAATTCAATACAAACAATCCTGACAACAATCAGAAAGCAAACTTGGGGTATTTTACATTGAACAAATACTTCTGAACCTCCGGTCTACATCACAAGCATTCAACTAATCAGAAACATTTTTGAACTGTAATGTTTTCTACATACCTTGCTCAATAAACTGTTTCACAAGGGACAAATACCGTTCCTGCACTTTTTGAGGGATAGTTTTGGGGTAATTATGCTCAAATTTCTAAAGGAAGAGAGTAAAATAAGCATAAAAGCATTAGCAGTTATGAATATAATTATAAAGAAAAAAAATGTGTGGCACTGAAAATGCCAGAAAAATACAGGAAGCATAATTGAATAATAAAGAAAAATCAATAGAATGAAAAAACAATTGCTGAAATATGACTTTTAACAAGTAATGATGACAGTATAAGTTTGCTATAAAAGTGACCATGAACAATAGATTGACATGACACACAGACACACAGGCATGATGATTCTTCACATCTTCTGTCCTGATAGGAAACCATGTATGCTGTTTCCTGGTGAGTCTGGGCTAATTCAAAAGAGACATAAACATTTTCCAAAACCTGCATCCCTTTCTAATCAATGAGGACAAATTTTATAAGAAATAAATAAGAACACCTATTTAGTAAACATAATTTCTATTTCAGTTAGAGTAAGAAACTCCTTCTAGTAATCATAAAGCTCAAACATGACTCTATTCTATAATTTTTTATTAGTTTTTGAAAAAAGCTTTTAAATCTTAAAGCTGGCAAAGAGAGTCAACTTTTTCTTTACAACATACACCTGGTCTACACATTCATTATTTGCGTTTTAGTCATTAAGAAAAGAAGACAAAGAAAGAAAAATAAATTAGCTTTGCAAAAAAAAATCTTTACATTAGTATCATAATACCGCATCAAAATATAATGGGATATAAATAATATAATTCATGGAGCTGACAAGCTCAGGCATACCATTCCATTCGTTGAGTGAACAGTATCCAGGTAGAGATACCCACTGACAATATTCAGCTGTACTCGCAGCATCACGGACAGCATGCACACACCATAGACAGAGGCAAGGGTTCGAGTAACACCTGAGAAATCAGCACAAGTATGTAGAGAGTCTATGATGTATAAGGATAAGCAGGGATTTAAACACACTAAATGAAAAAACAAATATAGATCATATCACAGCTAACAAATATTATATCTGAATCTGTTAAAATTTTAAGCCAATAGAATAAATACATGTGTATACTTTCTCTTCCTTTTCTTTAGTGCAATGTCTCAGACAAATAGACAAAACTGACGTAACCATAGCAGTATTGCTATTTCCACATTTAGTACAAAACTAGTGAGGCTCTACATAACACAATCAAACCTTATTCATGTCTATGATGCTAGTTTACCCTGCGGGGACCATAGAGAATATCTACAAATATGAAATATTGCGAGTGCCATGAAAATGGTACATATGGCAATACTGGAATCAATGTGTCCAGTAAAGCGAGTTGAAAAACAAATGTAACCAGGATTTCCTCTTTTAGTAGCAGAGGAACAGGAGAAGAGAAGAATAAAATGTCTGTCCATTTTTTTTTCTAAAAAATTGCTAAGCCTGCTTCTTTCTAAAATGAAGCAAGAAGCAGTTTAAAGCAGTTAAAAGCCATGATGAGTATAATAGAAGCTAGCAACTGTCATGTTCTTTTCTTTTTAAGAGATATCGGTTTATATGCTCCTGGATGGATTTGTATATCATATGATTCAAAAGCATATTTATCTTCCTTCACCCAGTGCTATATCTTAGAACCTATTAAAAAAAAATGTTGATACTTACAAACACCAAACATTTCCTTTCAAGTCGAAAATATTACAATAAAAGTCTAATAAAAAAAATTAAATTTTGTACTTTCTGTACAAAATAATAGAATGCAACTTACTCAAAATCTTGAGTTCCTCCCATAGATCTAATTTGTTTGCTGGACTGAAAGAAACAAAACAAAACTAAAAACTGCATTAAAAAAAAATTGTCCGTCACTGTGATTAAGCACGATAATGATACTAACTAATTAATTACTTTAATATTTGTACAGCTTTTAAAGTAAACATATTGAAGAGAATGCAATCTTGGCATAAAGACTTGAGTTTTATTAAAACAATATCGTTTTCAGTCATCACTAGGTAATAAACAGAAATAGAGGTCGACAACTCTAATTGTTTGTGGGAAAAAAAACATTCTTTTGCTAAAAAAATGTACATTATTTACCCTTAGTTTTCTTTTTTTGTTTGTTTCATGATTCATATATATATATATTTTTTTTTTTTTAAACAAGAGGAAATTAAAGATAAAACTTACTTTGAACGTAGCATTTCCTTTATGCTTTCTGTATCTAAGGACTTTAGGAGAGTCTCACGAATATTGGGCACCATAGATAAAACTGGATTGAAAAAAGAAAAGCACGGTCATTTTTCTATTATTTCAAACTATCCTCTTTATCAGAAAGTCTGCAACTGCAATCACTCTTTTTTTTTTCAAAGAGAGACTGAGCTTTTTAAAATACCATTCTCTTCAATTTTACAAATAACTTATTTGTGCTTTAAATACATTCAATTTCAGCATTTAAGCTCATCTTAGTCCCTTGTGACAAATTAATAACATGACATGCATTGATAATTTGATACTGTTTGTGACTTATTTAATGGTTACACATCCAACTTCAAAGAAAAATTTCAACTTGTGGCTTCTATTCTTCATATTACAATCTGTGTGCTGCGAAAGTTCACCCCTGCCTCATAACCATCACATACACATAAAAGACACCAATAATCTTGAAAGGTAATAATTCTGATTTTACAAAATCTTAGAAATCTTTTTTAAAAGCATATAAATAATTTACTATAAATAAATGTGTATGAAATACAGAAAAACAAGAACTAGTGTCCCACTACTGGATAAAAATATCCCCGAGTTTTGATGAAAAAAAACAACTCATACCAGTTCTTAGCTCAGAGTAAAAAAGTAACAAAATATTTATGTTTTGACGTTTAAGCTATTTGCTAAATTACCTGTCATGTTACATGTTCGCTGGTTGCTATCAAAATGATGCTGTCGCCTGAAAAAGGGAGCAAGTAAGCAAGAATGAAATTTTGAGTAAATTACAACAATGAGCTAAATGTATGTTACATCTTTTTATTGTGTAACTATCTGCTCTTTTTCTCTCCTTTATCAGTCCATTTCTCTCTCTTTATCTCCTTCAACATACTCTCCTTTAACTACTTCTTACTCACCGCATGTGAATGAGGTACTGCTTATCTTCTTCATCTCGAATTTCCTGAATCTTTCTCAAAAAGTACTTGTACAGCAGCCAGCTACCTGGAAAAACAGTAAAGTCAAGTTCAGACAAGGTCATCATTGTCTTTCCTTAGTTTGTTTTTAAGTATTACAATAATAAGTTAATTCCATTGACTAGACTGGATAAACTCGTTATTTTTACATTATAATGCTGGCATAAATTCCACGATACAACGTGGAAACAATGAAGTTGGCAACATCACATCCTATCACAATCCCAAGAGTGCTAAACCAAAAACACTTTTTCTTGCTGTGAGCCCATTTCTCAGTTGGACAACATCATCATCATCAATGCCTGTGGTCCCTCCTTGGACATAGGTTGCCAACAAGAGCTCTCCAGGCATTCTGATCCTGAGACAATCTTTCCAGTTATCTGCAGGTATGGCCCATCCACTTTATGCCTGCCTCCAGATCCCGACGCCAGGTATTTCTTGGCTGACCTCTTTCCCTTTTGCCCGAGAGTTCGAGCTAAAGAACTGTCTATAATGGTGGATGCAGGTTTTAGGGGGGTATGACCAATCAATTATTGCCTTTGAAGGATTTCTATTTCTCTCAGTTGGACAGGCACCTCATGAAGTGAGTTTGTTTTATGCCTCATTACATTCTAGCATGTGCGATCACTGAGTATCAGAAAGCTATTGATAAATTAAATAATAACAGTCATGGATCATTGACTTGAGTTTTATTAAGGTTTTCCACTGAGAGTGAAAGAGAGAGAGAGAGAGAGAGAGAAATAAAGAAATAAAAAAAGGCAGAAATGGGAGGCAAAATATAGTTAATTAATGCACTAAAAAGGCAAAAGATGATGATAGGTTGATATTTTCAGATCATGAATCCTACATGTCGTACCAACACCGTCATCATCGGCACAAATTTACAAATACAATAACAAAGACCGTGACAATATGAACCATACTAACAATAGATCTAACCATGACTGGTTACAGAGGAACGAAGAGTGACACGAGACATGAGATGATAACATGATGTGATGCTGATCTGATGGTCTGTAGTTAAACTGGACACAGCAAAAATCACAAACAAATGCTTACCACCGACAAATGATCCTAGAAATACAAATTTTCTTTTATGACGTTTCACAAAAGCCCACAAGCTGCCAATCATGATAAATTTGGAAGAATAGATAAAAGAGGTGATAAATGTTTTTCTATTGCCGAAATTTCCCCATCCACTTGGCCTTAGTAGCTTTTCCTCTCTTCTCAATCAATTTGCTCAGAAGTTGCAGTTCAAGGGTCAAATCGAGCAAAAATGTTTTCTAAAGTGGTGAAAGTTCATCACTTCCGGCTGTGGCCGTGTCGTGGGCAATCAGAAAAGTGGGCTTGGCCTTCTGACTGTGGTTTCATGGAAACAATTCAAACCGAAATGAGGAAAAATACGTCAACTGGAATTTACTGTACATTTCTACACCCTTAGTAATTACACCGTTTGAATACTTCAGCAATTTTTGCCCTTTTTGTTGTGCTTCCTAAATCTAATATCTAAAATCTAAATGAAGTGATCGAACTGTTCGGCTTCATTTCCGTGAAGTACGGAGCAAGAACAGAGACAGAGGCACCACATTCACAGGCCAGGTCCCTGTACTCCCACTTGTATAGATCTAGATCTAGTTTGTGTCAAACCACACAGTCAGTCAAGTCTGGAATGAAAACTACACTTACCTTTGACTACTTTTAACTAATACACGCAACTGACATGGTACAGAAGACAGCTGCAAGGCACACAATTAGATAATAAAAGGTATTTTTTTCATATATAGAGACAGATAGATCTAGAATCTAGCTTTTTAGAGGCTAGTATAGAATAGTTGTGTAGGTTGTAAAGTAAGTATAGATCCATATTTATGCTATTTACTACAGCCCAACATGAATTTGTTTAAATACGTGTTTGTCAAATTCACGGATTTCCTGAACAAATATTGTCGTCCCAACTTTTTCCCTTTAAAATTTTCTTTACAAGTTATTTACTTCATGGTATTATATATGTTCGTTGAACCCTTTCATGGAGTCCTCGAACTAAATTCTGCGGGCTAATCATTACATCAGGAAGTTTCCTATTTCAATTTATCTCTTCAAGGCCAGCAAAACACCCAAATCGTTGAGCAGTTCTGTCTGGTAGATGTTTTAAAAATCATAAAACTGGGTGTATAGTAATGCATTCAGTATACTGTGGTAATTTATGGGCCTACTATGTGTAACCCCCAACCAATTCTACCCTCTCTGCGTCATGTGACAGTTCAGAAACATTCTAATTCAATAAATTTTGCAAAGGATCATCAACTGTTTCTGTGTTTGTCAGTCAGCTAATGGCTGTTACACCGGTACTTTCCCACTATGCTATGCTCATTCCACAACTTTCTTCCATTTAGTATTGAAGGCATAAAGCACAGTTGATAAAATCAGGATGTGCTGATCATAGTTTTATGATTAAAAAGGCACAATACTGGCCTAGAAAAAGCCAAGTAAAGTAAAGTAGTCTTTCCCAGGCAATAACCTTGGGCTCTTGTTAGATTTATTATATTAGAAATAGCCACATATTATATCACTTCTCCTAGAATAAATGTACTAGGTAGAACTGCTTCTGAAATGATATGAACTGTGAGGTTTGCAGTGTGTTAGTCCTTCTGCCCAGTATACAGTCATTGGCACTTGGATGACCTCGCCACAGCACACACCTGTTTGAGTTGTTCTCTGTGCTCCCCATCAACTGATTATAATGAAAAGGCTTTGACTTATTGTGCAGAACCATGTCGAACAAAGACCTCCCTCTATGCATCTGTCGTGTTTGTTTTGTTGCTAAATCACTAACCATGATGCATTACTACTGTAACGGCTGAAACTTTTAGGGTTTTGATTATTCTGTCTTATTATTATGATAATAAAAAAAATTAATAATGAGAAGAAGAAGAAAATGAATCAGAATTTTTATACAGAGCTTTATGTCTATAAAAAGTGCTTTAAAAATTGTAGGCAATGTGTCATAAAAAAAAAAATTACAAGTCATACTTTGAATATGATACATTCCAGGCATATCATATGTTCTGTTGGAAAAAAAAGAAATTATATTCCGTATCTGATTTTACTATTTATTGTAATAATTTTATAATTTTACAGCAAAGCAGCCATGCACAATAAGGACATTAGCAAAAGTAACATTTTCAGACTTGTACGTCACATGATTTGTTGGATGCAGGAACAGCTGTGCAGATACTACTTCATACAGGATAAAGGAAATGTCGAATATAAGATTAGAAGGGAACTTATAGTATACTTTAGTGATCACACTGCAGACAGACATGAAGTATGAAATGTTAGATTAACTTCAGAAGAACGAGAGAATTTTTTTTTTTTTTTATTCTTTTTCTTTTTACCCTTTTCATAGTCATGGCTACAGCTGAAAGTGGAAGTCAGGAGGGAGGAATCAATAAAAGCCATCAGGACAAATTACCTGAAACCCAAGGCAAGGTAGCTATCACACTTTTACCCTCATTGCTTTCTATTGATTTCACTCCACACACATGGTGAGCTGAAGGAAAGAAGTTGAGTTGTTTTTTTTCCTTGTTTTCTCTTCTAAAGCGTTGAAATGTAGGTTGTGAAATATTTCTGTTTCATTTGTTTGTATCTCGCTATTCCTTCATAAGTGCTTGTGATCATAATCATATCAAAGAAATACTTGCGTGGTCAACTCATTCAGTATCTAGTCAAAATAAATGAATTGAATGATGTATCCTGTGGAGTAAATAGCAGGAAATGTACCATGACTCAATAATAGCCTGTAACACTGAATCAAGATATCTTGAGGTTGATATCCAGAAACCTTTAAATTGATCCTCATTATCTCCTTTGCCATGAGATATAATCATATCAAGTCCTCATAAATATTGCTTTCCTTCCAAGATGCCTGCAACATTAGAGGCTAGGCCTACCAAAGATGGGCTGATTGTAAGACGAGGACTGAAGGGCAAGCCAAAGCCATTATACTTCTGGAACAGTGCAGATGTGGACAAGTGGCTTCGCAAGCATGGAGGCTTGTATTACGAGATGTATGGGGAACTGCTAAGCAAACATGAAGTTACAGGTTTGTTTTTGGAGAGCTTAAAATACTATCGTATCAGGATCCCATTGTTGTCTTCAGTATGTTGTCTGTGCTCTTTTACATTTCACACTTTAGATTAACAGCATTGTGAATATTCAATTAACCTTCACTAACAACGCTACTAAATGCAGCTCTGTATTTAATCTCCACTATTGCTTCATTTCAGGCCGCACACTGATCAGAATGAATGATATCAAATTGGAGAAAATTGGAATATTGGATGCCACACACAGGTATAAACATGCATTTAATCTAGTTACATGTCTTTTTTATGTTGTGTCCATTCTATTTTTAAAATGTAAATTCGCATTACAAACTCAATAATTGTTGATTATTTTTCTATTGAAAATTTTAAGTTAGAGGGAGACCTCAGGGTGTTCTAAGTGAATTTTTTTGAACATTAAATTCTCAATCAAATGAAGCTACCTTGTATAGAGGTGAGGTGAAACTTTTTACTTTTTTGATTATTTATTCCTGATGGAAATGGTCTCTGTGTTGTCATTGTATTTTTTATCGGTCATACAAATCATTTAACATTTAGACTTTATTGTCTTTAGCACAATCATGCAAACTTTGTTTTATTTCGTGTAACATAGAGTTTATAAAAGTTGTCACATGATTAAATGATTAAATTGTCCATGTAATAAGTATTACTGTACATAAAACTATGCATACACATACAAACAATTTTTTCAAAGTCTGTCAACTCTGTCAACAATTAATCACAGATTTACTGCTTCATGAAAATAAAACACTTTTTTTTAACTCATGCAGTTTGTATATGATGTAATACAATGGAATAAGACTTGTAAACACCTTCATATTTTTTGTTCCTTTTAGTCCTTGAATTAGCAATTTATAGTCTTAATCATTGTAATAGAAAATACAAACTTTCTTAGTGTTCAAGGGTGTTCGTACGTGAAATGTTTTGTTAGTGTTAGAGACGTACAACATGAATATTTCCGTAGATTCTACTGAGGGTCTCACAAGATCAACTGAGGGAATAGAGACCTATCGTTCGTTCATTGATTCTTACTTAAAGAGAAGGTGGCGGACTGATTTTTTTTTTTTTATTGGCAGCTCTAGACAATTTACTTTCTATTTGATTTAAACATTTTACGTGTCAGAAAAAAAATGTATCCTCCAAGGTTTCTGTGTCAGCCATGGATCAAAGAAGTTCATCTTTTCTTTTAATTCAGGCATGACTTGATGCAGTTTATTCTAAGACTTCGCCTTAAACATGAAAGCACAGATCTTCTCAATCTTAATCAAAGAGGTATGAGGTTGTTACATTGTTGTTGTTCTGGTTTGTAGTTAGTTTTAGGTTGTTTGTAAGTATTGTTCTGAAATTATGAACAATTTGGCTACCTTTGAAAATAAGGAAAAAGAAAAAAAAATCAAAAGACTATCATAGCACTTTCCTCTTCCCCAAAATCCAACAGGTGTTTGGTATAGAAAAGAAGAATGCATTCCTTATCATGTGTTGTTGGTTACTTTTGGTCCTGTGTCCCTCCGAATGCCCAGCTCAAATGAAAATACAATTTACTGTTGATAAAATATTTAGTTTCCTGTGCTCCTTTCATGTCTAGCTATAGTCAAAGTTGAGTCACTCTCAATCAATCCTTTGGTCAATTCAGCTCATGGGAGTTGTATAGATGTAAAATAAAAGGAACTGACAATTAGTTGCTTTCCTTTTCTTCAAAGAGATCAAAAGTTATTCATTTCATTTTGTTATGTAATTGCGGGTTCAGCCAAAAAATTCACACAATATTTTGGAGTGGGATACAGATTGCTCACTTTCAGTATCAGGAGAATTTCTACTTAATATGATGAAAAATAAGAAAAATATATATTTATGATAGGATTGCTTGTGTCAGTATTTACTTCCTTGTTTACACCTTATTTACTCTTTTTGTCTTTTTTTGGCATCAGTGTATGCCGAACAAATTTTCATAATGGACAATAAAGTTTATTTGTGATCATTAATTGAATTAATTTGTCAGATAAAAGTTTAAAATGGTTTTTATTGTATGAGAATGACAGATCTATATTGGGCCTATAGATGATATTATCTGTTCTCCCCCACATAGGAACTGGCTTTGAACTAAAGCTCCCAGAAGCAAGAAATCAGTCCATGGATAAATCCTCTGGAGAAAAGCACACTGCTGGAAAATAAAGTGTTCAACAGAATATGAGGGGATCAAGTGATTAGTGAATGATGTGTCGGCTGACCTGGGTACCTCTTTGCAAACAACCTATTTTGATTGCTACGTAACTGTTCATGTTGGATGTGGCAGGATGGATTAACTCTTAACTAAGTTTGGTCCACACTGCAAGGCTGGTTAGTGCAGGGAGTCTGCTTATATTTTCAGTACTGGTAATTATGACAAGAAGCCTTTTTCTTGAATAGGCAATACATTTTCAGCCTGAGCTGCGTTAAATGCTGACTTCATACTTCTTTGCACGGAAGGCTGTGCTCTTAGTTTGTGCCTACAAGGGACTTGAAAGAAACATTTCTGTGAACAGTCTTGTGTTTTCTGTGGATTCGTGTTTTTTTTAATTTACAAGGGCACTATGTCTTTGTCTTTGAAATTCAAGACAAGAACTGTAACTTTGGTTTGCAAACATGATCTTTAGTTTATTCATGAGGCAAAGAATTTTGTGTTGATACGAGCTACAAGCATGCGTCTTAACTTATGTATGCTTCAATTGTTCTTCACTGCACACATGATAAGCTTAGTGAAAGAACTGTGTGTACAAGCTAGTCCAGTTTTTAAACCCAGGGCAATTCAGTTTGGTCGTAATGATCTCATAGGGGTCAATTCTCCTGGTTGTTTTTATTTTTTTAATGCTGTCAAGATCATCAACATTTTTCTGTTTTACCGGTACCACGGTGTGTGAAGCAAGCATTTTTTTTTTATCTTTTCCATTACCTTGAAAAATAATACTCGTTTCTTTTCATTATACATGTAGTAAAACAAATTTATGCACACACTATTTTTATTTTTATGCTTTATAACGCATGTAGCTTTTACATCTCAAACATATATATAACATTTATTCTTAAAGTGAAATTGAATTTATGATCATGATTATTTTGTTGTCTGCTTTATTCAGTTTCATGAGTATACACAATTCCTAGAGGAACCAAACAAATTTTGTTGAGTTGTTAGTTTTTCTCTTAAGACAGAATTTGTGGAAACTTTTCTCTGGATATTTATTTAAGGGTTGCCATTTAATATCAGTGGAGGCAACTACTGGTTATAGTGTTAGTGTTAGTGTTAGCCTGCGCACTGGATCATTTTGGAGTCTATGACACTGGTGTGTTCTTTTATTTTCACCGAGAATGACATCTTAAAATGTATTTTTAGTTCCAACAGTTCTGTGTTATATGCACTTCTAATGAAGGAAAATGCTTACCATTCAACTTTTCATTCCTTTCTGACTTGACCAGTTATTCATTATTATTCTTAAACATTCAGATCATCACATTCCAAGATCATAGGTTTGCTTACTGTATTGAGTAATATACTATCTCTACTGATAGCCGGGTAACAGTGTGCTGGCATTGGAAAAGCTGCCACAGTTTTAATGTTTTAATTAAGCCTATAGAATTTCTTGTAACTTTGTGCTAGTTATTTTATGTTATATATTTTATGTTTTTTTTAAATAAACATGCTGTTTGGAAAGATTAAGGTGCTTGGAAAGTCTAAGGATGAATTTGAAAGTTTCGCATTCAAACTTCAACTTTGCGTTTTTAGATCAATTTTCCTATGCCACCAAATGATTAATGTTTGATTTAATTTCCAACTCAAGAAATACAGTTGTTCACGATATTATAAATTTTTAATTTGTAAATGAACACATAACATTTAGGGTTTTGGGAAAGAATTTATCAGTCTATTGAGAACATAACTATTCAGAAACCTAACCCAAGGAAAATCCATCATTTACCTGGATTCCAGTTAAGAATTTAAGTTAAGCATTTAAGAAACTATTATTTTTCTTAATTACACAAGTGAATGAAAAATAAAGTAAAACATTTGTTTCCTCCATTAATTATCCTTTTTAAGCATTGTGAAGGTATTTTCGTGTCATTAATTTTTGCAGCATAAACGGAAACGGATGTGTAAACTCTTGGAAAAATACCTTTTTTTCCCCTTTTTTAAAAAAGTATTGTGAAGTACAGTACTTTAATTTTGAATTCCTCTTTTTCCTCACATATTTTTCTTGCACTGACATATTCAGCAGTCAAGTGAGGGCATTTTATATCAGTTGCTTAATTTGCATCTTTCTAGTACATTATTATTTGGTTTATCTTCATAGTGCTATTTTTTTTTTCGTCACAAATAAATAACATTTTTATTTTGTTTGTGACAAATAATCCCCAATAGTAAATTGTATGACAGGTCTCATAGTGCCTGAAGCAGACTTACTCTTAGAAATGTTCTGTTACAGACATAAGCGCAAACTATTTTGCGTCTTAAATGTTCAGGAAAGAAGAAAGAAAATCTACTCATTTAATACGGTTGTATAAGGTATGTCTAGTCATATAATGAGAAAGTAGGTATTGTGAAACTAAGACAGTCTGTTAAACAGCTGCAGGAAATATTTTTATCAAAGAAAAGAGAAGCACAGCTTGAAATACCATGTATACTAGACTAGTCATGCACGGCTTGGGCCTTTTTTTTCCCTTTAAGCTATTTTTTTTGTGCTTAGCATTATTCACTCTTACATATAATCAATAAATTCACATTCACTACAAAACTGTAATGATTAACATTAATGTGGAATAGGCAATTGAGTTCTATGTTTACATCGAAGAGGAGCATCTGGTTCATCAAAATTTCAAAGGTTTACATTATTTAATTAGTAGATTTTCTTTCTTTTTTCCTGAACATTAATACGCAGAATAGTTTGAGCTCATGTCTACAAGAGCATTAATAAGAGTCTAAGGTTTAGACGTTGGGGGGGGGGGGGGGGGGGGGGGGGGGGGGGGGGGGGGGGGGGGGGGGGGGGGGGGGGGGGGGGGGGGGGGG
>JBDFRD010427820.1:3238-19979 GCA_039654405.1 Bullina lineata | reverse complement strand
CCCCCCCCACACACACACACACACCACACACACACACACCACCAAAAAAAATTAATAAATAAATAAATAAAAACCCCTGCTGAATTTAAAAGAGAAAAAAATGTTGAATAATTCATTTGGACAAGTTTATCATTTTTGTCCAGTTTCATCACAATGTGGACTGAACTCGGAAGTTTCTTAAATAAATGCCACTTCATAGAAATGGTTATGGAAACTCTGAGTCTATAACATAAATGCTTCACCTGTAGAGGATTTTCCACGGCAGCACCGATCCAATGGGCATTTCTGTCACGGTGTCGGCGACATCTAGAGAAATCTCAATCACTGCCACCAAGTTGTGAGCCAGTCGAACAAGCCCTTTCTGATCGAGGACTTTCAGAATCTCTTTGTCCTCCTCCATCACCCTGTATTTCAAAAGGAGACATTGTTATACATTGTACAACTTTTTTTTGACTGTTTATCTTGTTCTTATTTAACTTTACCCAATGAAAAGAAAATCTACTATGGAAAAAACTCAAAATTGCGTACCATTCTGAAGTGGCCAAGAATAGATAAAGGAGGCATATCTTTGTGTGTTTCTGCCCTATATAGGTAAACATGACAAAATATTAAGAAAACTTTGTTTTGTTTCGTTTTGGAGCATGCATCTATTGAGATGATGCTGAGGTGTTCCTTCTTATTATTTGTTCATTCAAACTTCCAGTAGTTCCAGTCCTGTTTTTTTCAATAAATGACGCCATCCGTAATCCTTCCAGGTTTCTATGAATTAAGGAATTTTTAAGTACCTTTTAAGTACCATACCAGAAATTTTTAAGGACACAACGGACTTACCGCAACATCCTCAAAGTAGCTTGGGTGTATTTTCTGGGGCCATTCTTATTTTATATTAGAGAAGTAATGCTTTATGAAATTCTTCCAAACTTGTCTACACTTTTTACGAATACAAAAATACTAGAAACGATTTTACACTATTTACATCTTTATGCCTTCATTAAGAACTTAGTGCTTGTTGCTAAACCTCTTCGCTCAAAAAGAGTGGCTAAAAATATTTTGGTGTAAATTTTAAGGACCTTTCCGCTATTTCTGAAAATTAAGGACTTTTTAAGTTCTTAATTTTTTTTTACAAAAATTAAGGACTTTAAGGACCTGTGAGAACCCTATGCACAGCACGGAAACGGAAAGCAAAATGCTCTCCTAGCTGAGCAAATCATCTGTGCAAGACGGAATTGACTATTCCCAGACTCATTTCAAACAAATTCCGAACGATGAAAGGTCTTTCATTTTATGATTTAATGACCGCAGAAGAAAATCATGGGAGAAAGACAGCAATCCCTTGTACCCCTTGCCGCTAGACCGCCGGAGCCAAAAAATTATACAACTGTGCCTGCTGTGAAGGGCTTGGTACTGAAGCATGCGACTTTAGATAGACTAATCATGAGTGCCGATACCATGTGATGGCCCACAAAAACGAGCCTTATGATTTTTAAAGACAGTAAAACAGGTCCATGGTCCCATCGCCGCTCATGTGTTTTGCATCCGAACAACCATTCTGTATACATCAGACTACAGTCATACCACATTCAAAATACATGTATTAGCATTTTACATGACTATGGCAGCCATCCCCTTCCCCCATACAAATCCGCTTGCAGTGACCCTTGTCTGCGAAGGAAACTTTTTTTCCTTTCCTTCCCTTTCATCTTGGGCAAATTTGACTGTACACGTTTCACTATTCTCTCTTACAAGGGGACTTTTTTTTTTCAAAGAAATAGTAAGGTAAAATAGGCTCTACTAAACGGTAAAAGTATATCCTCACCTCAACAGCCACTAATTTAATGGGTGAAATTATTTCTAATAAATCAAATTGCCTCGGATGTAAAAGAAATACAAATGCTTCACTTACTGATCAAGCGCGCTAAACAAAGACACCAGAGCAGCACCCCATTCTTGACGCAAAGGCAATGTCGGCACTCGTTTGTAGTGTACCACAGCCTCGTTGAGTGAGACCTCTGCCACACGCATGCACTCTGACTTCCTACCCAATTTATACAAGGAATTCTGTAATAAGAGTAGCTGTGACGGCCGCTCTCTCTCTGTCATGCTTTTTGGACTTGTAATCTGCAAGAGGAATGTTCACACAGTTTTCATAATTTATTTCTTGGTTTCAATAATATATTATAACAGACAGTGAAAAGAGGTTCATGTAATTATCTATTTCTGTTCCTTCTTAAATAGACTCGGTAAAAGCTTTAAGGCACATTTCTCTTTCTTTAGTCCTAGCACCACAACTCAGTACTTTAAAGAAACATAATTTTATGCATCCAACATATTTAAAAAGCTGTGCTCTAACTACATTCCAGTGATAGACATTCCACTTCAACATCAGCATGAATTTCCTATATATTCATTCAGAAAATCCTCTTGGTTGTTAATACAATTATTGATCTGTGCAAGTTATACACAAAGTTTCAGGATACATCATCTGAAATTTACCTTCGCCTCATTTACTTTCTTCTATTTTCTTCATTCATCTTCTTACTTGTCTCTCATTCCTTTCTGTTCTTTTATTCAGTGGTTCTACGGCTCATAATTTTTAACTAATTTCTAATTAATTTTCCTTTATATATCATGATAATTCCCCCTAGGTAGTCCATCCTTTTACGTTTCATCTTACTTTTCATATACTAAGACATCAGTTGGTTCCACTTTGCACTGCCACTAAAATTACATGCATATAACTAAAATATTCATACTTTTTCCGTTTCCTTGCCACATTCATCTTTTCCCCCATTCAGTCTTAACCTTGGCTTTTCAACTTAAAATAATATGGAGAAAGAATCAAGTTTATTTTTCTTTTCCGTTCTGTGCATGCAGCTAAAGGAAATTCATGTATTCTCTCTGAGATATTTTCTGTTACCTCAGCCACACAGGATGGTATTCAACAGACAGCGGGCTTGCCCAATCTGGGCCAAGTCTTACATACGATAAAGGTGCACGTTGTAATAGTGTGAGAACAGCTGGAGGCTATTATCACAAACATTTAAAATGTCCATCGATGAGGCAGAAGGAAGTCATTTTGTTTCCTCTTTTTGAACAAATATCCTAACCTTTTTGTCGAAAGTGGGCATAAGATTGTCCACCACCTTGGTATAGTCTCCTTCATCGAACATTTTCTGGGTGTCTTCTAAGCACTTGGACCTCTGCAGAGATTCCAGGTGTTTCTTCACTTCACTGGCTGATATCTCTCCATCGTGGCTCAGATTAGGAAGACTGATTTCAAATTCATTGTCTGGCTCAAGAGCATGTGTATGGGGAAGAGGTAGAGAAAAAAAAAACAAACAACACAAATGAGTGACATATCACTGAACAAAAAGATGCAATCCAGTGGTTCTCTCAGTCTCGCTCACACACACACACACACACGCATTCATGCACCAAGCACATCATGTTCATGGACTTACAGTATAAATGATGCTGCCCCATCAACAAAGCTCATCACCTTCAATAACTCACAGTATTTATGTAACCTGCCTTGCGTACAAAGCTCATCACCTTCAATAACTCACAGTATTTATGTAATCTGCCTTGCGTACAAAGCTCATCACCTTCAGTAACTCACAGTATTTATGTAGCCTGCCCTGCCTGCAAAGCACATCACCTTCAGTAACTCACACTATTTATGTAATCTGCCTTGCGTACAAAGCTCATCACCTTTAATAACTTACTGTATTTACGTAACCTGCCCTGCCTGCAAAGCACGTCACCTTCACCGACTAACAAAGGTAATACGACCTCAAACCTTTCATTAGCTTCAAGCACTGATGCACAACACCCCTATGCACACTGATGTGTTTGATCCTGCTTACAAGCCAAGACCTACCTGATTTCGGCTCTCGTTCCAGCTCACTCAGCAGTTCAGAGACAATCTCGTAGCAATCCACGGCATCAACAATCTGATGGATCAGCTGGTGCTGTCGAGCTTTCAGCCAGTACAGACGGATGTTAAACTCATCGAGACAGTCGCCTAGGGAGTTTGAAATCAAATGTGTCACGCTAAGGAATGAAGATGTCACATAGTCCTGTACCAGCAGTTCTCAATTATAGCTTTGCTGCATCGCTTGTATTCCCTGAATATTAATGCTACATCTTTTTGTAAGTAGCATGGGGGTAAGACTGTAGCATATTAATAACGTTAATTGCTTAGGAGAGTTTTCTAAGCATATCATTATATACATATTAACATTTTTGCAGTTGATTGCTTTGTTTTATTATTTTTCGAAAGTGACGGAAGGAGATCTTTTTTTTTTTAAATTTACTTTCACTTCAAAATAATTACAATTCCTTTTTCTTCGGATTTTCACAGCTCACATCACAAGTCTATAATTATAAACCATAACAAACAACTGATTTTGCCTGCTACTTTTCTTTTTTCTTTTTCAATTTTAAATTTGTATCAACTTGTAAAGATTCTAATCATGTTCATACAAGTAGCAATTTGAGCTCACGCCCTTCCATTCAACTCCTAATAGAGATTTTGGAACTTTCCAATTTGCTTGAAACTTACCCAAAGCCTCGCCCTGACCAGTCATGGAAGACAAAAAGAATATGTCTTCACGGTGAAACTCTCCAAGCAAACTGGCATCCTCAGGATCAGAACTTCCAGACTTTGAAGGAGAGGACAGGAGGTTGCGGGCATCTTTGCCCGTGATAGCTGCATCCAAGTAAAGTTCATTCTGCACAAGAATGACCAACGCATACTCTCTGAGTCCGTCAGCAGGGAAATCGAGGTTTCCTCCTAGCACAATGGGAATTGTAAGGTGTTTTCGAAGTCGATCGTATAGTTGGAGAAAAATCTCTGCAATTCCTTTGTACCAAGTCAGTTTGACTTTCAAAGCCAGGGCCAACAAATATTTGTAGATTAAATCAAGAATGCCGTGACCTTTGAGGGAACTTTTCACAAAGTTCCTCACATCCTCTTCTTCTGTGGCAGCTAACAGCTCTGGCGGAGCACTAGTCCCTTTCTTCTTTTTCTCCGTCGTACTGTCTCCATTGACCGGCGCCTCATCTGATTTCTCTTTCTCCCTTTCCTCTGAACTATCATCCTGGACATGAAGAAGACTTTTCGGGAAGTACTTCTTCATCAGCTTTTGGTAGTCGATGCTGGGCTCATCCTTCTTTGTGCGAGTACTCCGACTTCTAGTTGATCTCCTCTTCAAGCCGTTTGTGCAGTCGTCGGTTCCAGAATCGTCAAGTTTCCTCTTCGGTCCTCGTCTAGTGGCAGAACCTCCTCCTGAGTCTGGGAAAAAAAATTCAATTTTTCAGGAGGCAACAAAAATAAAAATTGAGGGTTTAAAAGTGAAGTTCTCCTTGACTCAATACCCAAAAAAATCTCTAGCTGACAGCATAGATGTATATACATATGTTCAGAGAGGCTGTGATGAAAAAAACAAAAATTACAAAAGGTGCTATTCGTTGAAAGATTGGTGTCTCACTCATTCAGACCAACTAAGAAACTCTATTTTCCTCCACACCCCCCCCCCCCCCTTTTTTTTTCCAGTCCTTGTTTTTCCACATAAAAAGTAGGCCTGGTAAGTTGGATGCTCAGATCATTGTAACTATTAACTATTTACACACTTATAGTAGGCATCATGTAAATTCAACAACCTTTAAAAGGATGATTTGAAGGACTGACTACATTTTAATTGTTTTTCATCTTTTAAACTCTCACTTTTTATTTTGGTTGCCTCCTGAAAATGAAACCACTAACATAACATTGATAAGAACTATATTTTTTTTTTCATCTCACAAAATAAGAAATTGAGAATACAGATGAAACAAACTATGCATGTAAGTTATGCATCAAATAATCTTTCCGCATTTTTCCCCTTGTAAAGTAGTGAGTTCATTATTGGAGCAGATTTGTGGTGTTCATGTTCAGTAAAATAATAATATAAACAGTACCATACTTAATAAACAAACAAAAAAGAAATTTTTAAAAAAGAAGATAAACTTAATAAGTAGTTTTCAGATGCATGCAAATTATCTTGAACTTAAAACATGCTCCCTCCCCAAACATCACAACATACTTTGAAATAACTGCAAGTTTCAAGAATTCTAAGTAATCATTGAAGAAAAATAACTCGAGTTACAGAGATATTATTCATAAAATTGCACCTCATTAATTCCAACACACACCACAAAGTATGTTCATGTCATACAACCACTGGTATTCTGACATTTTGCTTTTTCCTTCCTTTTTGAATACATCATGTATCTTTATATTCCTTACTTCCTCCTCGACTTCCTCCCATTTTCTTTCCACTAGAGGCCGAGGTCGTGCTGGTGGCTGGGGTTTTCTGCGCACTAGAGGCCCCTGTTTCCATCATAGATTCTATCATAGCTTGGTACAGCAGCCCTCGCTTCTGGTAGCTGTGATCCTCCCTAGAACCAGCTGTGCTGGCCAGCGATATCGGTTGTCCCAAACTGGCTGAGGTCAAAGGTCGTGAAGAAGGGGAGTGCTTCTTCGACTGGGTCGGACTAGAGGAAGGAGGCATCTTGGCAAGGTTGCTTTGCCACGAGGGGGACGAGTGAGGAGATTTTGAGTCGTGGGAAGACTTTGAATCTTTTGGGCTTTGCTTGTGGGCCCTGGAGGTCGCAGCTTGCTGATGGTAGAGATGCAGAGGATCTGAGGTTGCCGCTGTCTGGGGCATTGGGAATGGTGTGGAGGAGGCTTGGGGGTGGAGCAGATTGGAGTAGAGTGATGAAGAGTAGAGGAGTGGGCTTAGTTCATGGGAATGTGACACCAAAGGATATGGAGGGAAGGAAGACGCCCTGGCAAAAACCCCAGGGGAGGCTGGGAGGAAGCCAAACTGCGTTGAGGATGGAGACAACATGCGAGGCAGGTCAGTAATATTCGGGAAAAAGGGAGACACAGACGTGCAAGGCAGAGGAGGGGGAGATAAGTAGGTAGGCATCAACATTTCTGCGGGCTGGCTAAAGTGACCTGGTAATGAATATGACCTCGACAATGAGGAAGGTCGTGAGCGCGCCATGCTGGACAGGTGAGCCGACAATATGTCCTTGTCCAGTTCTGCCCTCAGAGCAGCTTGACCTTCCACAGAACCTTGAAGCAAGGCCTGGGCTTCTAAAGCGGACAGGGCATTGAGGTGGTGCTGCGGCAGCGACAGTGAGGCTAGCCTTTCCTTGGCTAATGTAGAACCATGATGTATCTGGGACAGGTAGGCCAAATCTGGGGACAAATGAGGGGTTGAAACTGGGAGCTGAGGCATGCTGTGGCTGGGGTGGTTTTGGGGCGACTTGGTGGACGATCTGATGGGCGAGCGTGAGCTGGGTGGCGACATGAGACCTTTCTGGCCAGGCGAGGACAAGAGGGTGGTTTGAGAGGGGAGAGAATGTGTTGGAGATTGCTGGGGAAACTGGGGTTTCTTTGACTTTTCAACAAGATTTGGCCATGACTGGCTGACTTGATGAGGGCTTGGCTTTAAAGGGCTGTCCTGATGAGGACTTGACTTCGAAGGACTCATGTAATGAGGACCTGACTTTGCAGGACTGACTCTATGGGGACTTGACTTTGAAGGGCTCCCCAGCTGAAGACTTTGCGGCTGTTGGTCCATTTTAAGCTGGCTTCTCACCACACCCTCGATAAAGTCCCCAGCACTCCTCCGATCTTGGGGTGAAGTCCTTAAACTAGGACTTTTGGGGTAAGCCTTTGGGTTCAAGCTTCCTGAAACACTCTGAGGAGATTTATTCACCATAGCAGATGTTTTTAAGTCTTGGCGCTGGTGAGAAGAACCCTCATTCAAAGACTTTGACGCCAACTCTGTGTCACTATTGCCCAGACTTGACAACACGCTGTGGTACACAGAGATTGATTTAGATGTACAGCTTTTGTCTGATGGAGACAGGAGGCTAGCAGCAATAGGAGAAAGGGTTTCTTTGGATGGTAATATAGAAAACTTAGGGCTTGAAGCCAGAGGTTCACTTAGGCCTTGCATTGTTGCCATGGAGGATTTTGATTCAATAGAGCCTTGTGGCAGTGCAATAGAGAGTGATAACGGAATTGTTTCCATTGCTTTGGCTCCATGACCTGACACTTCTGTCACTGGAAGAGAAACAGTAACAGTGGAAGGTGTAGGGGTTATGGAAACTTGAACTAATTGTGACTGTTCAGTAGATTTCACTTGTGTCGTTTGTGCTGAAGAGACAGTGGCAGGAAAGCCGGGGTCTGGCGTTTTCTGAGCTGCCGATTGACTTTCTTCCTTACTTTGCTGTGTTTTAGACTGAACCTCTTTAGCAGAGTGAATCGACTTCTGAAACACATCAGGAGGATCAGGAACAAAATCCAAATTCACTGTCAGGGTAGCTTCCATTTCTCTGGGCTGAACACCCACGTCACTCAAATCCATCATCTCTTCCTGGCTGCTCTCGGATCGTTTATTCACCTCAACGTTGCCAAATTCCATGTCGATGACGGATGACAGAACAGTTTCCAAAGACTTTCCCTCTGTAAGTCCAAGCAAATCCTCCTCATCTTCTTTCAACAACAGCTCTGGTTTTAGGTCTCCTTTCTGAATGTCAGTCATCTTCAAGGCCAAAGCCATGTCCTCATCTCGCAGTAGGGGAATATCGATGTCCATAGCTTCCAAATCCCCAGCAGAGGATACATCTTCCTTTCTTGCCTCTTGGGCAAGGGTGTCTATAGCTTGTGAACTTTTCTCTCCATTCCCAACAGACTTTGGCTGTGGGGTAAAAGTCTCTCCCTGCACTTGTCTCCCACACAAACGATTCATCAGCGCTGATTCCTTGGCATCATCTCCAATGTTGAGAGAGTTAGGAGCAGCCGTCACTGTGGTTCCACTAAATTCATTCACTCGTTGGAACGGATTGTCAGACACCATCTCTTTTGAAGTGCTCAAGATTGGCACTACTTTCCTTTTGACTTTTTCAGTAGTATTCACTGTTGTGGTAGAGGAGGTATTTTTGTCTTGAATGTCACTGTTGTTTTCACCAAGAAATAAAGAAGGGTTCAAGAAGAAGTAATCTCTGAGATCCACTTCAAGTCCGAGGCTCTGAAACGTAATTGTAAAGACAAAGTCACCATTTCTATTCATGAATGTTTGCTTTTATTTTATCTCAAACTCAAAAAATGCTTACATAAAAAAAAAATATACATAACCAAGACGGAAATGAAAAAAAAAAAGTTTATGATAAAGGCTCATCATGTTCAGTAAGGAATTGTTGTACGTACTCAAATTTAACACGCAGTGGTATAAGGCTACCATTATTAATTAGCAGATGAAAGCTCATGTTGCTGAGACTTTCCTGAATCAAAACTAAAAAACAGTTGACTCAAAACTGGCATTGAAATTAAATGAATTAAGCATCCCTGTGCACAAATTTACTCTTGTAGCAAGTGTCGATACATCTTGACGAAGAATCATATTAGGCCTATAAAATATAAATATTTTTCACGTATATTAAAAATACGTGCTACTCGCCACACGTTCCATTCAAGACTGCTATTCCATACACACTTACACACATCACTCACAACACGGTGGCTAGGCAATAACAACAATATCTTGTTGCACGTCATGATGGAAGAGTAAGGATAATGGTCGCAACACTCTACACTAATGCAAAAATGTGAAAGCTTTACAAGTATATAGATTTACAGCCTGATATGGCTTTCAACTGTCCAGATGTATGGAGCCATAAGTATGCCTCAGACAATGAAGAAGTATGATAACAGACAACAATCAACTCATTGATGTAAGTGATTGATATAATACCTTAGGTGGATCTGACTTCACAGCGTCATCATATAAAGCAATCAGCTGTTCTCCCATATTTTTCCACCTGCAGAGAAAGGTAAGGAATTTAGCTATACAGCATATACAAAATTTGCTTTTCGTTGCTGTTTCTTTGCTATCAGAAACATCAACAATTTTAAATAATAAAATGTAGAAATTGTAATTTAAAATTCTTAAAGAAATAGTGTGCCACCAACGAGTTAGTCATAACAAGATGAACTCCTGGTTTGAGAAAATCAAAAGAATTCATAAAGAGCATTACAAAGTTAAAGAATAGGGGGATAGATGATACAAAACACACAGGCAGACAGAGCAATCTTAAAATTCCCAGTATCAATTTTCTGCAGGCAATGGTATACCCCTCACCCGCATAAAAGAAAAGCAGAAACAACAACAAAACAAAACAAACTACCCATGAATCTTACGTGAAAGGAATGAGAGGTTTGAGGAAAGTAGCAGGCTTGGCTTCCTTCTCTCTGTCCTCCTCTGCCAGCTGCCTGCGTTTGGCCCGAATCTTCAAAGATTCATCCAGGAACTGTCAAGGCGATAATAGAATATAATAATGTAATCTACGCAAAATATGAGACAATTTGATTCAATCAGTCTTTGCATAAGTTTTGAAGCAAGATAAAATGGTGGTGCTTCTACAGTTGATTGTCAACAGCCTGAAATACATCTTATACATACAAAAAAAGGATGTAAAAAGTAAAGTTCCTTCAAGGCGTATGAGGCCCATAAAGCCAGAGCTTATCCCGATATTTAGTAGCCTGAAGCCGAACAGATGATTTTTAAATCATTCATTAAGTCACCCACACAGGACACTAGTCTGTCTTAGATTTGATTTTTAAATCATTTCCTACACAGGACGCTAGTATGTCGTAGATTTACTTCCCTGGCAGAATATGTCAATTCACACCTGGATGAGGACAGGAAAAACAGTGTAAAGTGTTTTTCCCAAGGGCACAACCCAGGACATTCTTGTGTGTAAACAAACCTTTGAAGAGAACTATGAAGACGGACCAAGTGATTAGAAGCGGGTAAATAAACACATTGCTAATGGCATAGGGATTCAGCCTTATGACATGCTATAGATGCCTTCAAAGAGACCATTTTTTTCCCTCCTATTTCAACTTAACGTTTTCATTCTTCACCATGGATTATCAATTACTGCCACAGACTCATTTGTCTCCCTCATTTTCTCCTGGCATATTGATTTTCTTAATCTCTCTTTTTTATCTTTTTTTCTCTCTTTCTTTTCCTGGTTCATTTTAATTAAGAACCTTTAAATATTTGTTTATTGTATTCATTGTTCTTTATTCCATTTAAAACTTTCACTTAAATGTTTCTTTATGTAACCACGTTGTCCCAGAAATTGTTCCGTACTAAGAACCCTTAAGTACACAATGTCTCACCTCCTTGCATTCACCCTTGTCCACAGAGGCTATATGTATCTTGGGGTCACTGAAAAGCAATGACAACATTATGATATAGGCAAAGGAATGCTGTATAATACTTCCTTATTAGACAGTCTCACTTGCACAATATTCCTTTTTCATTTCTGTATATCCATATTTTGAAGGCAACTGTTTGTTTTTTCATTTGATACAATACATATTATATTATAATATTGTCAGTCTGTGTGTGTGTGTGTGTGTGTGCAATTATGCACAAATGTATGCTTGAATAGAATCAATCAACTGTTTGAATAATGATACATCTTCTTCTTCTTCTATTAATATCTAAAAGACAGTCCTGATTACAGGTCTTTTTCAGCTCACAATCTACACTGTTTCACATACAGACCCGATAGTGCCATTTTCTTGTTGTCCCTAAATTTTCAGCTTACCACATAATATTTTTAAGGATAATCTGTATGATCACAGTGAATCTGATTCTAGTCATAGAATTTGGATTTTAAAATTTTACCTTCACAGCAGCTACACTATCAAGAATCTTTAAAGTGAATAACATAGGTGTATGATGGTATATTAGTATTTGTGTTCACAATAATTGAGCAGCCTATCTGATTATTACATCTCATTATGCACATAATTTTCTCTTCAGGTACCTTGTCGGAAGCATTTATCGCTATAGAATATGGACCATAACATTTTTATATACTGAAAGATCAAGTACATACCAATACAAGAACAGTTCTTTCGTAATAGCCTCCAAAGATGGCTGCTCTTTCAGAATTTGTTTTCTTAAACACAAGCCCTTTGAATAATTGCAGTCTTTCTCCAGTGCAGAGCTGATGTGCTCTAGGCACACTAAGGGAGAAGAAGAAATATGTATTCAAAACAGACACAACGCTAGTTTCAATTTCTCTCTTGATTCTGCCACCTTCAGTGAATAAGCTATCCAGGCATTTGAACTCAGATACCTGTCTGAGACTTGCACCATTTATTCTAATGCCTACGCTGCCTGGTGTTCTACCATCCTTCATTGTATGAGTCTCTCTAATACTGCTTTTCTTATCCTCTTATTCGCAGGCACTATGAGGCAGTTTGTAAGCTCTAATTAAACACCAAAAAACTCAGCTTGTACATTGCACTTGTGACTCCATCACAAACAGCTTCCCACCTTTTTCTTTGCTAATTTGTGGAAGGCTAAAACAGTATACGAGAGCACTGCCACTTTCTTCGCTTAAAAAGATTAAAAATAATGTATATTTCTCTATGTAGAAAATTGTCATATAATAAGGCTCACAATACATATGTATATTTTCCTACAAAATAGTAAAAATAGAGAAAAAAAAAGAAACATCTATAATACCAATTGCTTTCTTTTTTTCCTTTAACGCCTTGAACCCTACCGCCCGTTTCATAAGGGCAGTTTCCTAAGTCTATATCCCTACCGCAAGTTATAGCGGTCCCAGACCCCTGCCATAGATCTTACAGTCCGACGAGGCCTAAAATGGACACAAAGAGGTCAATCCACATACGGTTCACTAGGAATAGGGTAATTGCAAATGGCCGTGCCCAGTGTTGTGTTTTTGTTGAAAATTGTAGCTCGGAAATCAAAATGAAACAATCGATTAATCAGCCGTCAACTTCTGGTGAGTAAAGGCAAAGAGTAGATTATCAGCTGAGATAGGAAGACAGCTATTGTGTGATTCTTGATACCGAATACTCTGATAGTGATTTAGAAAGTGTGGAATACTGGCATTAGAGGTAAGCTATGCATGTCTTTAGCCTCCCTTTGCATGTGCATGAAGTTACTGTTCAAAGTTTTTGAGTTTTAAAAAATAATCGGACATACCCTATATACGCCTGAGGGGGCCAGGGATATAGGAGCTTAATTGGCAGGGTTCAAAGGGTTCATTCTAATCTCATTATAAGAGAGCCCAAACATGCTCAAATGTTGTCATAAAAGTCTGCAACAGCAAAAACTACTAACTTCTTCAAAATTTTGTGAATTGACTGTGCCACACAAATGGAAAGTCGCTTCATCACTAAAAATTAGATGTGACAAGAGTGTTTCATCATCTTCCACCATCTCCAGCACTGACTCACAGAATGTCCTTCACATCTCCTTGTCGTTATTAGTAAGCGCTTGGACGAGGCTTAGTTTGTATGGTTTCATATGTAATTGTCTTTTTAACATACACTAGACATTGGTTTGAGGGATCGCAAGCTCACAACTTGCTCGACGCGTAGATTTACGTAGGCTCCCCTCAAACGCATCATGAACCCTCTCCACCTGCTCCTCTGAAACACGTGGTCTTCCAGGACTCTTTCCCTTACACAGGCATCCACTCTCTTTAAACTTTCTAACCCACCGTCGAATGATCTCACGATGGCGCGTATAAATGCTGAATTCTGTTCTAAAAGCACGCTGCAATAGCATTTGTTTTCACAAACTCAAGCACACAAAACGCCTTCTGCTGAGGAGCTGCCACGTTGAATGTAAATAAACACGTGGTCTTCCCACATTTGAACAGCGCCGGGAGGATTATGTAACCACAGCGGTGAAATTGACACCCAATCAAACTTGGATAACTCCTTTATCAAATGACCACTGATTACAATGCTTTAGAAGTGAATAAACGCTTGATGATTTTGGCATATTTTTTTTAATCACCCTGTACATTAAATAAAATTGTTAAATTTAAAGACAATGACTTCCACAAAATACAAACGTTTATCCCGTCTCAGAGAGAAAAAACAAGAAAGTTACTCACAATTTGAAAATGTCCAGACTTCTATCTCATTTCCCTGCAGCAGCAGCTGTGACACAGTATACATGGTCCCGTTGTTTGGAGCCGGTTTGAGTCCCAGCAAATGGCACATCAAAGGGTAAAGGTCGAGCAACGAAAATGTCTCCACAGTAAATCCTTGCTTAAAAGAGGGTCCCCTTGCCATGAAAAATGGGTGCATGTCTTCATATTTGTTGTCAAACCCGTGTGTGCCCGCTTTGAAATTGAAAGGGGGAAAGGAAGACGGGATTTAAGAAAAGACAATTACTATAGGCATCAAATTAATTAATATCAACTGCATTAATAATGTGCTCAAAAATATATATAAATGTAACACTAGTGCACTATTTCATTATTATTGTTATTCCTGAGCAAAAAAAAAAAAAAAAAAAGAAACAGTGTAACAAAGTACCTTTACCATAAGGCGTTCACCATTATATTTCATTTCAAGGTGCAATTAATTTTTTCTACAGCTCTGCACTGATTAAACAAATCATATTATACACAATACAATATAATTTGAAAAGCCACGTTGAACTGAGTTATAATGTTATTGTACTCAAATACCGTTTTTTTTTCAAGCACAGAGTAAAAACCTATAAACACTGAAATTATTTCCTGCAATTTAACACTAAAGATCTCTTTCATGTTTGATGAAAGTATAATAAGTAACACCTAATATAATATATATATATATATGGGAAGCTATGGGAAAAGACAAACCAAACGCCCATTAATATTGATATTAGAAACAGGAAATGGGGTTGGATTGGCCACACCTTGAGAAAGCCTCCGAGTAACATCACAAGACAGTCTCTGGACTGGAATTCTCAAGGGAAGAGGAGGGTTGGAAGACCAAAGAAAACATGGAGGAAATGCACGGAAGAAGAAGCAAAAGCGGCTGGATTTTCGTGGCCCCAGATGAAAAAAATTGCTCAGAACCGTGTCCGTTGGCGAGCAGTGGTTGCAGCCCTATGCTCCTCCGGTAACGAAGAGGATTAAGGTTAAGGTAAGTATGAACCAATGATCAGCACTCATGGGTCAAAGTCACTGGTCCATGGTCAATGATCAGCAATACAACTGCCGTTTACGCTAATTTTACTCAAGGTAACGCGAAAACAACACCACTTATCTTCCAAAAAGTAATACAAGGAAGAAGACCTACTGTGTCAATTTAAAAAAACCCAGGGCCGTATCGACAAAACTGTCCTAGTGGGTTCAGGAGACAAAACAAACATAATCACACAGATTGTATCCACAATGCCTTCTAGTTTTGCTAATTTAGAAATGAACCTCCATCAACAGGTGTGACTCTGTATTGACTCTTCAGTTTCAAAGTTTCCCCTCTTATTGAAACAAGGTAGCATCGTCTATTTGTTTTAAAGTAACAATTTGGTAATACCTTCAAACTACCTCAGTGTTACTGTACCCCGTACTTTTCTCAGTATATCAATGGTTTTTAGATAATACCACCTACCTTTGTCGGGGTATCCCTATCTTTAAACCACCTACCTTTCCAAGTGTACAGATTGGTAATACATGTACCACATCTAATCCATATATATATATATATAGTGAATCAAGCGGGAAACACCTGTTAGTCAGTATAATAACCGGGCCGCACAATTTACCTTTCTCAGCGTTGCACCAAGGTAACAAAACTTACCTGTCTAGTGTAACACTCGGATAACACCAATTTCTGAGTGTAACAATATGGTAACACCATTTACTTTTCTCAGTGTTACCTCTCTTGGCATAACCACGGGGTAAAACAATGTACCTTTCTCAATGTAACAGTAACATCACTTACCTTTCTCAGTGTAACAAAAGGGTAACAACAGTTACCTCTCTCTGTACAACGACGGGGTAATTACCTTTCTTAGTGTAACAACGGAGTAACACCACTTACCTTTCTCAGGGTAACACTTGCTCCCGAAGGTGAAGGACGGGGCGTTGGTCTCCTTGAGCGGTTTGTTGGTGGGCGAGTAGGAACACGGCCCAGGGCCCTCCATGTCGTGACGTAACGGGGGCCGGGCATTGTGGGCCTGGTCCCACGTGATCACCTTCTGGGGCCTGCGGGGCTCTTCATAGTACAGGCTCGGGCCCCTCGGGCTCTGCTTGCTTCTGACGGGGGGAGCAGGGGAGAAGGGGGGAAAACAATGAATAGGGAGTGGCCGGGGGGGGGGGGTGCAGAATCGGTTATGGTTATTGTTATCGAAAAGAAGAAAAAAAACTTAGATTGTAGCGTTTTTTTTTAATGGTAACGGATGGATGAATCAATCTACAAAAAGCAGCTTGTTTATCAGAGTTATTGTTTGTGACATCCGCTAGAGACTTTGTATATTCACGCAAATTGAGGAAAATGTATGCAAGTAAGAAGGAAAACACATAAAAAAACAAGTTTAATGGTAGTCTGGGATTTGAACCAACGATCCTTTTGTTTCGATAACCTCCTCTTGCAGGTTAAGAAGTTAGCACACTCCAAACACCTTCGTCAATAGAAAAATTCAAGACAAAATCGGACACGAAGTGAGCGCCCAAGAGGAAGTTGACGCACAAGAAGCTCATTGGCTGGAGAAGACCAAACAATGTAAAATATTGCTAAAAAAGGGTGGTGATGGGTGGAAAAAAAGGCGAGCGGGAAAAGGGGGGGGGGGGGGGGGAAGAAGGGCATGGCTCATGTTACCGAGCTACCCGTCCTTTTTTTCTC
>JBDFRD010426712.1:770-19982 GCA_039654405.1 Bullina lineata | reverse complement strand
AGAGAGAGAGAGAGAGAGAGAGAGAGAGAGAGAGAGAGAGAGAGAGAGAGAGAGAGAGAGAGAGAGAGAGAGATCAATAGAGAGATTTTGTGTCTGTAACACCTGTGCACTAAGGTGAAAAAAAGAAAATGAGGTCAACCTATGAATAAGGTCACTGGGGGAATCAGGTGTAACAAGATCCATTTCCCCTTTAACTTTCTTGCCGGCTATTTTTGTAATCCTGAATTAGTTTTCTTTATGCCATTGAAAATATATGATGATGTAATTCTATTTTGAGCTCTTACTTTCCTTTCTACTTTTTGTGCCTGTCTTGTGTAAACATCCAAAAGTACCTGAAGAATTATTTTAGTTATTCAACTGACTTACTTCAGATTATTAAGTATAGTAGGGGTGTGATAAGAAATCACATGAACTAAAATTGTACAGAAGTGTACAGGATCAGATATCGCTCTGTATGCTCTGTACATATTTAACAGAATGGAAAAGAGAAGTAGAAACATAAAACTATCATTCTGACTTACAAATTATTTCCAGGTTTTTACTACTTTGTTTTTTGCACCTGTTATTGATAAGAGAAAGAAAACATGTACAATCATTACGGCTTCTTGTGAAGCTTCGTATATATTAACTCATGTCTGAGATGCATACCGTGAAATCTGGATCTTTAGTATTTCAATTCAGAAAAGTAGAAACTGTTATCAAGTGTATGGTCTGTATTTGACAAGTTGATCCATTTTCCTGTTGTTGTTTTTTCTTGACAGGCTGCTTGCTTATTTTGATTGGAGTTTTGTACATGTTAAAAACTTTTAAAACTAAGCGGGAAGAAGAGACCTCCAGCATAGAGGACAACGTGTCATATGACAGGTAAAGTCCTACGTATTTTAAGAATGATAGTCTTGTAACTTTTTTACAATACTGAAGTAATTGCTATTAATTAATTATTGCTCATAGATTGCTCATTCAAATTTTGATTTTTTTTCCCCCAGGCGTAAAATTATAGTCGTTATACTTATATAGCAAAATTTGAAATTTCATCAATGTTCTTTTCCTTTTGATATAGGAAGAAAAATTGCTGGTATTTAAAATAAAAAGCCTCCTGCATGTCAGAGCAAGAATAATTGGCATGTACTTTTTCTGTTTTTGCCTCAACATAAAATAATTGCTCATTGTATATCCTCAATCTGTTAAAAAAAAAATTTTGCTGCAACATAGGTTAAAAAATCATATTTGGCCTGCCATATGTACATTAAAAGAATCATCTCTTATCATACTTCACTCACTGTGATCAAAAATATCCAGCAAAGTCAATTTTTTTTCTTTTCTTCCTTTAAATCTAAATTTTTCCTTATTGAAACTAGTATGCTGGTCCTAAAAGTACTAAAAACTATCACAAAAAAGCTGTTTGGCAGTCAGATAAGCAGATTCAGATGTGCAAGGCAGGTGAAAGCTCTTAAAGGTTTAAAAAGTTGTGTGTTTCTGATCTACACCCAGTTAACCCTAAGACACACTTATTACAGATTCGAGGACGAGATGGCCGAGGATCTGGAAGACGACATTGTCAATCCCACAAGGAGTCCAGCCAATGGCATAACAAGCGTAGCAGACCAGTCGGAAATCCTTGACCTTTAATCCATAGTATGTATGGTGGATGACGAGACACTCTAGTCAGAAATACATTCATCGTCAGTTCCTGCTAGTGTTGGGTGCAGAACCTTAATTTGCATCCCAGGTCCAGCCAACGTTTGAGTGCAGAGTTGAATCAATTCTTTAAGTTTTAGCTATAAATGTCAGATGCGAGGAGAAACGGTTTCCAGTCTCTGCTCCAGCTGCCTTCAGTGCAGCAAGAAATTCAAATGTTAGTTCTTTCTTGTCTTTTCATTATCAGTTCTGTTATCCAGTGCAGCAAGAATTTTAGAATCTCACTTCTGGCTGTTTATCGAGTGCAACAATAGTTTGAAGGCTCAGTTTTGGCTGTCTCCAAGTGCAGTCAGCATTGCAAATCTCAGTTCCAACTGGTGTCAAATGTGTGAATGAAATGGTACTCGTTACATTTATTTTGTGATGTGCTAGTTATACATTTGTGAGATGTTGTAGTTTATTTGTCAAAACTTGAAGATATTTTGGAAAGCAGTACATACTGACTTACTTTAGCAATTTCAATTTTAGTTTGTTTATGTTTCAATTAGGACAAAATTTCCTGTTCTAATGCTACTGTTTGATGATAGTGTAGGTAGTTCACAACATTACATCCTGCAATAAAGACAAAACTTTCACATCTTCATTGAGACATTATTGACACAATAATCCTTGTAATGCATGGAGAGGTGATCAATTCAAAGAGCAAATTATGTATAAAAACGTTTTCTTAGTCCTAGTACATCAATCATTTTTGGATGATTTAGAGAGTGGGAGGATATTGATTAGATTTTTTTTTTTTTATAAAGGAATCCCCATTTCTTACAAAGAAAACAATGTGTACAATTTTCAGTTCCTTAATGTAAGATTTTCTGCAGTTGCCAATATAAGGATAAGAGCTTGTTTGAAAATGATTCATTGCTTTAGGATATCTTTGCTTTCTCAGGACCTGCCTTATTTTAATGTATTATTTTGTTTTTGTGCTGGTGGAGGTATTGTCGATAAAAGTCTACTATTTTTAAGCTGAAATGAATAGAGTAATCTCATACAGGGATTTGGTTGTATAACTAAGAAAGGATTCCAGATGCTGAAACTGTGTTCACAAAACAGAAAATTGAAATCCTAAAATCACTTTTTGTGTAGTCAGGTGACAAGTGTACAGAGAAACAGAAAAATATAAGTACCATTGAAAGAAAACAAGGAGGTCCAGTATGTGTAATATTTCCCATTGCTTATTGAGCGCCAAATTCTTGGACTCCCAAACATGTCCAACATCCTCTGTTGATTTGCTGGTTGTTTTCAGAAAACATAATTTGTTATTAGCATTACATCACTTGAGACACAACCGTAGTGTTTTGATATTATTCCTGTCCATTGACTCTGATTTTGAAAATCCACTGATTTGTGCCTATTGCTTATATAGAAAGGAAACTACTACAGTTCGCTCATGTGTGTATCTGTGTCGTGCTGCAAGGAAGCCTTAGAATGAGTTTGTATTGCACATAGTCACAAAATAATAAGTTCCTTTATTCTTTCATCAACATGAGACATTATCAAGAGAGAGATCCCTTTATGTGACATAGTTTGTTTTTTTCCCTTTCTCTCATTCTTTGTTTGTTTTAGCTGGGAGAAATGCATCCACAAGCATAAAATGTTGAGGCATCTTGGCATACAGACTACTCTGATGCCATTAAACATAAATTAGGAATTGATCATCAAGACAAAAAGCTGAAGAAAGAGAAATATTTCTGGTAGCATGTATGAACTGGCATCTTCTTCTTCGTTCGCTTTGACTGCCAGTCCTATTTTTGTTCAATGTATGATGTCATTTTATGTCAAGTCTTCCAGATGTTCAAATATCTTCTTTGTTGTTGACTGTGGCCACATTTCTTTCCTAATATCCTTGAACAGTGGGCAATCTTGTAGCACATGTTCTAGAGTCTCCTCATGCCCGCATGCACAATAAGGCGATGATGTCAGCCTAAATTTTCAGTACATATGAGCCTCCAGATGGCAGTGGCCTGTTCTGAGGCGCAAGAATGTGACTTGTTGGGAATGTTCAAGCAAGTGGTATGCATCCTTGTGGTATCTAAAAGCATTTTTCTCTGAAATCAGAGAACAAAAAAATAAGACGCATCTTGGAGAGCAAGCAGGAAATAAATAAAGAAAGAACCTTCAGGCTCACATCTGTACCTTGCATGTATTGCACAAAAATTGTTGCTGTGATTTTGTACCTTTGGGGAGGGCGGAGTAAAATTGTCCTCTCTTAGAGGGTCTTTCTGAGAAAATCTGGACCTACAATAAAAGTTATTCGTATTGTACTGGTGAAGTTTTCATTCAGTGACAAATATGTAATGGTGTGGTCATCTAGCACTAACAGTTTTGGGGCAAGTGTGTTTCTGGTTACATTTTCAAGTCTCATACCAGAGAAAGTGGAAGAAGGGATGTATTTATGTATATTTGCGCACATCTGCGTTTGAAAGAATTTCCTCGTCAAGTGTACATGCCTGTTGCTTTATTTTGACAAAAAATGTGAAGATTATTTATAGATATTTGTCTGCAAGTCTTCCTCTGTGGTAAAAAAAAAAGTTTTGTCAGGACCAAGAAATTCTATGGTCATTGACTCATTGCCAGAGTGCTACATTATTTATTATAAGCTGCCTTAATATTGATCTGCATATATGTTTTACATAAATTATGGCGTTTTTAAACATTTCGATCACATTTATCAACTTCGAATTACTCTGACTTCAATTGCATTTCTTCTAGATTCAGGTATATATTTACTCCAATGATAACACTTGATTTAAGTATATTTACTCTGATTTTAGGTATAATTTCTTTGAGTCAAGTATATTTATTCTGACTGCAGGTCTGTGTACTCTGATTTGAGGTGTATGTAGTCTGACTTCAGGTATTCTTACTTTGATTTATGATACCTTTATTCTGACGTCAAACATACATTTAGTCTGATTTCCGATGTGTTTACTCTGATTTTAATAAATTCATGTTTTACTCTTATTTCAGGAATGTTTACTGTGACTCTTGTTTAGTGTATGCCATAATTTACCCTATGAGATTTTATTTTTCATAGCTTTTTTTTTTTTTAATTTATGAAGATCTGATTGCATTGAAAGTGTTTTAGTAATGTTCTCAATTCTCATTGGGTTGTTTTTTTTATATCCGTCTCCGAGTACAATATACCAAGACCATTTTGAAACCAGCTTTTTTTGGACAACACCTTTAACAACTTTCTTGTTTCTTACTTCAAGATACTGAAAGTGAAGAAGCAGTCTCCTTCTCACTATGGTCTGTGGAAAGTCCTTTACAAGCTCTTTTCTTTCTGTAAATCTTGATGCAAAATGCTGGGGATAAATAGTTCAACTACTTTACACAGTGTGTGTTAAAAAAGCTTTGAGGGGTTGAAACTAGGATCTCTGCAAAGTGTTTTCACCAAATGCTTGTTTGTTTTTGGGCCAAAAGGTTACCCTATTTCTATTTCTTACAACATTCTTATTTGCCTTTGCTCCTCTGTGATGTTTAGAGAAAACCAAATCTATTCTGTATCCTCTCTTTTCTGTTGAGTTATCATGCTACTCGCCTTTGCAAATAGCTTTTTTTGCCTATTCACAATACATGTACTGTTTTGCTTCCATGCAAATTTATTGAAAAAAGGTTTCAGTGAGCCTCGGATAAGGGGCATGAAGTTGTTAGCTATTAGAGTTCTTTTGTGATCCAATGGTCGCTCACAAATAAGAGCAGAAATATTGATCACTGACGGTTGTGCTATACTCGTTGTTGTTTAGGTTTTTGTTACATTTTGTTGCTATCAGCCTGTTGAGAAACTGATTCATTGAAGGTTGCAGCTGTTTCCTCCACATGAAAAGTACCTGAATCTCTAACTTTGTTTCTTCATGTTTATCTACGTGCTGTGTAGTACTTACAACTAATTATATATATATACATGTGTGCTCTGTTTCTTTTAATTATTTATTTTAGACACTCAGGATCTTTGCCCCGTTTTTTTGTTTGTTTTTTATTTCACAATTTCTTGCAGTTAGAATGAAGAATCTGTATGCTGATATCAGCAGAAAGTGTTTCAAATGGGAACATGCAAAAATGACAGCAGAAAAAAAAATGGACTTATTTCTATGTGGGATTAATTTTTTTTTATGTTAAATGTGTTTCAGCTGAACTGATACCTTTTCTGATTTTTGTCAGGATGATGTTCTTGAAGTAGTTTTAAGTATGACTATTACGACAAAGAGAGAAAAGATAGAATTTTAGAAAACCGTCTCCGGATTTTTTGAATTGGAATTGGTTTTGTATGCAAATAAATCAATTTCCTCCATATCTTGGCTTCCCCCTGTACTTTATATGTCGATGCATTTCTGAGAAGAGAAGTGCTAGATTCCATTCTTTTATAGTGTTCAATGCATTTGAAAAAACACATTTTCTCCATGCATCTGATACATCTTTCTTATTTTTCTAATTCAAAGAGATACCTACTTTGTTAAAGTTGATCGATCAAAATATACACCAAACTGAAATGCTCAGAAATATGCACCAAAGATGTTGCTTTCAGTTTGATCGGACTAGCTTTTCACTATCTTCTTTGACAGCTGCACTTTTCAAGCTTCAAGCACATTCTTATTTTCAATGTTGTTCGTTCTTGGCCCTTGTGTGTATATGTATATGTGTTTGTGTAGGTTTATGATGAGTAACATCTATCATTATGCTTGTTCTTGTGACACATTGAGTTCCTGAGGCTTTTGTCTCTTGAGATGATCAGTTCTCTACTCTCCAGGAAGTCTGCTGTCATCCTGAACTGCTCAATGGCATCACCATGGCTTGTACATACGCATAGTCATAGTGTGCGTTTACAGTGTATCTATTGAAGGAAAGATATATTCATCGCTTTATTTGAAGCCTAGATGTGAAGCTCCTAAATGGTGTCTAGTGTGCTTTTTGCCATCAACTCTTCTCAAATGCCATCGTCCACAAGACAAATCTGTTAACGGCTCTCTGATGCCAGCATTTGCATGTGAACATTGTGTGAATACAGTTCCAACATCCTATTGTTTTTTAAAGTAATTTCTGTTATCTGCACTTTGATGGAAACCCTTAATCTTCAGAATAGTTAGTGTAATCCTCTTTTGTTGATCCCTTATTTTTTCCTCTTAGGGAAAAGAGTGGGCTCCTGAAAAATCATGATATTTACGGTGAAAGGGATCTCTTCCTGAGATAGTTAAGGGCAAGCCAAGAGGATATAATGATCTTGGCCAGCAATTCTATGGAAAATTTGAACCGTTGAAAAAAAACAACCAAATAATGAACGTGAAAGGGATAGAACACATTTGTTTGTTTAAAAATTGGTTCTTTTGAAAATACCTACATCATTACTTTACTTCACAATTTGATTGACAAAAAGTATGGATTTCTGAGTTTTTTGCTTTTAACAAGATCTTGTTAAGTATGAGTAGTTTTTTCATAGCTAAAGAACTTTTGAGGTGATTATTTGATGCTGTATCCATATTTGCTCAAAACTATATCCATTTGTTTCTTTTATTCATTTCTGATTATTATTTTTGTACAAAATATTTGTAATTGTAATTCATCACATTGAAGGGTTCATGGAGTAAGGCAAACTTGGTTACACAGTAAGGTAAAACTGTTGCAGGTATTTCTTCTTGTTTTGAAGTTCATATTCTCAATCAAAAAGTTAATACGTATTCTATGGAAAACACAAAGCATGTGTGTGGTGAAGTATTTTTGAGAAGTAACTTGGAACATGAAAAGATGAAAGCGCGTAAATGAATGACAATAGTGTAATGACACTCAGATGCCATGCCCATTTTTTAAAAAACATTTTTTAAGGCAGGAGCTTGTATGAATTTTTGTTTTTCGCCTGTGGAAATATGCGTGCATTATTTGCTAGATCAGAAGAATGCTTCATTATTATTTATCGTTATCTTTATTCATTTATAACTCCAGTGCTACCTGGGCAAGTTAAAAAAAAACATTTGACCACTGTGAATGGCCAGACTAATGCTTTATATATTGCAGCATAGCAGTGGACCAAATAAAAAAAAAGACTTCACATTTAAGTGGGAATTATACATGTAGATCTCTTTAACCAGTAAGACTTTTATTTAGCAGTGAGTAGCCCACCGCTTGCCTTGTAATGGGCTTTCAAGGAGCTGTATGTGTACATTGGGAGTCGTGGTCTTTTTCTCAGAACTGTTGGCATTGAGTGGGTCTGTATGCTACAAGGTATTCAGAGGTTTGCGCATTTTCTAGTTTGTTTTTTTTAAAAAGTAAAATCTCATGTCTTCCTCCCGATCTCTTTATTTAAAAATCTTTCACTGCATTGATGTGCCTTCAATCTCATTCAACTGAATTTCTTTCAGACTGAGAAAAGTTGACTGCGTGGGATGAAGAGGGATTGTAAAAATTGAATTGAATGGGTGGTATCAAGTACAAAGGACAGTGCAAACTGTAGGTGTGAAATATAAAAGCATTTATAAATATCAGCATGAATGAATGTGTGGAGGTAAATAAACTGAAAGTGGGAAGGTCATTAGTGATGGTCGACTTGGTTTTTGGTCTCTCATGATGCTTTTTGCCAATAAGAACAAAGGTGTAGGCGTTCTTTGAGTAAAGACTAGGTGCTTATTATAATGCTTACAATGCTCTGGCTGATTGGATAAAATATGTGTTGGGTAAGAGACCGAATGAAAAATATGTTTTCTGTTGTGTGACATTATGGATCAAGCCCAAAGAAATCAAGGGTACAATTCTAAACTGAAAAAAATTTTTCATGATTTTCTTTTTCCTTCCTTCCTTTTTTTTTTTTTTTGGAAATAGAGAGTGAAGGATGGTGGATGCGGAGATTCATTGGATCATGTAAAAATTCAAGAGACATAGTTCATAAGTGGTAAGATTTCAGTGTTGTTACCACAACAAAGTCTGATATGATTTTTATGTTACATTCCAAACTGAATTATTGCAAGAATGATTCTGTTCATATTTTTTTTTCAGAAGCTTTGAAAAACATTTTAATTCAGTATTTTTGTAAGCCATCCTTTGAAAATAGATAGAAGAGATATAAATCATGACACTTTATTTTATGCTTTTTTTTTTAATTTACGTTTAGGGCTGAGGGTTTGTACTGTGAAAAAGGATTCTGACTATGCAGTTCCTTGTTGCCTTTCACTTTAAATTCAGAACATTTTATTTTCAAGAAAGAATTCAACCATTATAGTTCTTTCTTTGTATATGTTTGCGCTACGGTGTGATTTTTTTTTTCTTTTGTTGTTTTTTTTTCACAAAAAAATGTTATAAAGTGCGAAGCATTAACCATTGACGAAATGCCTTATTCATATCAGTATCATTTTACACTGCATTCAATTGTATTTGCTTCTTAACTTTGTAAAATGGATAATAAACATTGAAATAGGTAAATATCATTGAAATCTTTACAAATTTTGTGGTTGTATGTAATTCTGTGTCTGAATTTTTCTCAAGATTATGGGCTATCAGCTTTGTTGCCTCCTCTGAATGAGCGCATGGTTCTTTATATTAATTTAATCAGCCAGTGAGCAGCTTTGTCGCTGAAGCCAAGTTTCTAGATTTGTTCCTTACAGCTCAGGGTTGTCAGGTGGAACCAAGAGAACAATGATCGTATAATTGTACCAACAGCAACGTAAAATGCAAGGACAATCTGCATTCTTTTTACACTGAAAGACAGTCTGGTTTGGATCGGTTTAACCTTTGCAGCTCACCTGAGTGTGACTAAGGAATCTGAATCACATTATTAGTAGTAAGTAAAGTTCCCTTAAGGCTTAAGAGGCCATAGTGCCGGAGCTTCTCCCTTTTTCGGTAGTGTACGTGGAATATATGATTTTTCCATCATCTCCTAGACAGGATGCTAGTCTTAGGCTTACGTCCCAAGCAGAATGAGCCCTTACCCAATTCGTACCTGGGTGGGGAGAGGAAACATGGCATGAAGTGTCTTTTTCAAGGACACATCACGGTCACCTCCCGGATTCAAACCTTGGATTAGGAGTCCAAATGCTCTAACCTTCGGTCACCGTGCCACGAATCACATTATTACTCCAGTTAAAATCCCAAATCATGTTCTCAATCTTTCAAGCACTTCATAAACTACTCTGAGGAAATTATGCAAATGCTAATCTCTTTCGGAGACAAAAGATTATACACTTCTTGTGAGGAAAAATAGGGAAATGTATGGAAGTCACCTCAGTACAGCCGTAAAATCAAACTCAAGCTGTATAAGAGTTGTGTTCTGCCTGTCCTCCTCTACGGCTCCGAGTGTTGGAGGATGATGGAGGGAGACCTAGGCAGGCCGTCAGCATTCCATACATCGAGCTCGCGCAGAATTCTTCGAGTGTTTTGGCCAGAGAAGGTCTCAAACAGCGATGTACTCTCACAGAGTTGTCAGGAGGATATGACAACGATCCTCTTGAGACGGTGGGGGTGGATCAGTCATATTCTGAGACAAAACAGGGACTCAATCCTGAAGACTGCTCTCCATTGGACCCCAGAAGGAAAAAGAAAGCGTGGGAGGCCAAAGAACACCTGGCACAGGACAGTTGAAATGGAATTGCGTCCATGGGCCTTAGCTGGGGGAGGATACATATGATAGCCCAAGACAGGCAGGAGTGGAGACCTTTGTTGCTGCCCTACATGCCAGCCGGCATAAAAGGCAGTAAGTAAGTAAGTGAGAAAAATTGTTTTCATCCTGTTTAATTTATTTGCAATTAGCAGGTGTTTCTGCCCGGACCCATTACGGACAGTCAGGTAAAAAACAAATTGATAAATGTTTCAAAAAGACAGACCCAATTCCAAAACAGCACGTTTCAAATAGGCAATATGAACTCCATACCTGAAAATTGTTTGTTAACCCAGAAATGGTTTTACACAAGTTGAGCTCTCATTTCTCATTAAAAGAAAACTGTTGACACACAGCTTGTTGATAATGAATTAGTACCCTGTGAGTAAATGTGACAGCTTCCCCTCCCACACTGATTAATTAAAAACAATGAAAGCTGTGATAAAAGTTGGGCTCCATTTTTATTTCACCAGTTCAATGTGTTGTAAAAGAAAATGGTCACTCGCACTGAAAACATTAATTTCACCAGTTACATCTTTTACATCTAGAACGAAGCAAACAAGTCAAGTACCAAAATCAATACTACATGAAGTATCTACAAGAGGAAGGTACAATACAAAAGAAATAAAAATGAAGAGTTACAGAAATGCTAGAGGACATAGGCAGCAGGAAAAGTATCATTTTTCACAGGCAAGGTTTACATCAACTGAAAGTAGGGAAGCCAGGAAGAATTATGAAACAAAACTTATAATTAAACAAGAAGAAAGTATTCATACAGATTTTTTTAAACGTTTGGTTTGGGAAATGTCATCAAAACTTTCAAAAGATGGGATGAATTCCATCACAAATTAAGGTTGAGAAGTTGCTATGATTAGTTCTTAAAAGAAAGATACAATTAAGTCAATGTTTTCTGTTCTTTTCTTTCTTGAATGAGAGAGGAAAAGAAATAATTTCTAGGCTTCTTAACCACCTTCAGTCCAAACTGCAAGTAAAACTTTATGTCCTCTACTTTATCAATTGCCCGTGAGATCATAATAAAATCTACTGACCACAAAACTTCAAAGCTGCCCATTGAAATGAGATGTGAAACATTCTGTAAAGTAAAAATATAAAATTACTCTGTGTGGCATGTTGATAAACCTTTTATAATTAATTGTTGAAGAAAAAAAGTAAATGAAAATGGACAAAATGATTTTTGGAAAGAAATGAATACAACAATAGAATTCAAATCTGAAACACTAGCTGAGATTTTCTTAGTTAAAGGAAAACATATTGTTCAGAGAATGGCAGAAAAACACACACAAAAAAAAGGGAACAAATTAAAAAAAAAAAATCTAATTTTAAAATTAAAAAGTTCTAAGAAAGGATTTTCTTTCACACAAACCTCGACAATTACATTTACACATCAAACAAACTGTCCTGAAACATTGGCCATTTTCTTTAAGTCTGTGATTCAATCTGCCTTTGTTACTGCCATTTCTAAGTCGATGCTTATACATAACCTGTATAAAAACATGAAGCATTCGTTTCTTTGTTGTTTAAATAAAGCGATTTTAAAAAAAAAAGCTCCTTTCTTTGGACTGCGACCTCTCCTCTGTAATTTCTCTCCATCATTGTATCTTTTGCTATTCTCTTTACCCAAGTTCATCCAAAATGAGTGAGATATAATAAATGTAGAATTATATCATAATACCCTATCTTTTGTACATTTTTACATGAACAAAAACAGAAGAGACCTACAGCCACAGCATTCAAACTACTTGTGCGTCACCAACAAGACAAAAATAAAGCACTGCAGTTCTTCAACAATAGATTCAACAAATTGCATTCATCTAAGAGTATTAGCTAATGTTCCAGGAATCACGCCCTCTTCCAAGAAATTATTTTTACAGTACATACAAACAAATGAGATGCAGGCATTTATCAGCCACATCTGAAAAGGGGAATGAAGCAGCTAAGTAACAAAAGGTATGTTGCAAACAAACTGTGACAGTATTTTGGCATTTACCTAACACACGCACTTGAGTTGAGAAATAGGATTTGCTGCATGACCACGTTGAACTAAAAAACGAGAAAAAAAAAACCCCAGAAAAACTTAAGCGAACATACAGGAAGAAAGTAAAAGCTTTTCCTTTATGACCTTTCGACAAGCTATGATCGTATGTAAGAAAATAAGTTTTGACTTCAGACTCACAAAATAAGAAATTAGTAGTCTCAGGCTATACACAAATCTGAAGCTGCTGAAACAGAGACAGACTACCATCCAGAGGAGGGAAAGAGACGGGAGCAATGTTTTGGAGGTGGAGGAGAGAAAGAAGAGATAACGATGACAAGTGGGGAAAAGAAAGAACGGAGGAAGACCAGGAATAAGAGATGGGGAAAGGGGTTCTTTCTACATATTCAATCAATCCCTGAACAGAGGAATGCATAACAGCTTAACCACTAAATGACTGTCCTGAAGAACAATGGGCCTTAAATCTCACCTCTGGCCTGAACAACACACTCCGGCTAAAAGAAGGTGAATACGATTTAAAAAAAAAAATGCAATTTCACGCTGGAATGGATGCATTCTAACGAAAACATGTTGTGTTCGATTTAATCATCACTTTCAACATTATCATCAAGAGGTATTTCAGGATTCAAACAGAACTGATTATTCGTTGCTTGAACTCAACACTCACATATTCCATTTAACACATCATCAGATACAGGAGTATTCATGTCAAAGAATGCCGTATCAACCAATTGTCAGCTTTAAAAAGATGATATTTCCTTTAAGTAAAGAGGCAAAAAAAGAATCCCCCACATCCGAACAACCCATATATGGTATCTTGACACCATATCATCATTCCTTATTTAAAGATTCTTGTCCAAAATAAAATAACTGAATGATTACAGTTATACAACATGCAAAGTTAAAATTAAAGCAGTTCAGAATCTTTAAAAAATTGCTTTTCATTACCGACTGCCCACCCAAAAAACAATAAAGAAGAAAAAAAAAGAAAAGAAAAGATCAGCAAGATCCTAGAACAATTCAATTAAAAATGTGATAAAAAGGAAATTAAAACATATTAGAGGAGCCAACACTGACATCATTATTTACAGTGTTTCAAATATTCATGTATCAAAATTTGGCAGCTCAAATATCATTATCTTCATTACTAAAAACATTATGCAAACCATCAATATTTCAACATCATGTGGATAAAAGTCATCATCATCCTCATCACCACCATACTCTTCTTCCACCAATCTTGAAGACAAAAAAAGCACCTTAAACACAGCGACTCCTGTTCATCTAAAAAAAAATAAATAAAAGAAGAAAAAAGCAATTGAATCATATACAGTCAGGTGAAAAAAAAAAAAAGCCTGCTTGAAAGAAGAACAAAAATATTCAAACTGTATGGAAGAAGTTTCAGAAGCTTTCAAGAAAACAAAAGTACGCTAAAGAGAATCAACAAAAAGATAAATGTGTCCAATCACCTCCTTTTCTTCCTGCAATGTTTTGTCTCTAAAAAACAACCGTTCTCTAAATTGCCTCCGGGCCATCAGAGCTTCTCTACTGGCTCTGACCACCTGCTCTGTCTCAGACCATCATCCAGTGGCTAGTCTTGGCGCAGATGTTTTATTGTCATTTACATTGCGTGAGAGAGCACTGAGAGCTTCAGAGCAGTTCAGAAAGTTTCTTACGACAGACTAGCATCCTGTCTAGGAGATGATGTGAAAATCACGTTCCGCTTCACGCTACTGAAACCGGGATAAACTCCGGCTCTATGGGCCTGATAAGCCTTGAAGGAACTTTATGTTTTTTTTTTACTGTGGCAGCAGGGTATAAACTTTGCACATTTCACATCTATCCTTGGATGAACGACTTCCATCTATCGCAATACATATTATAATAGAAATACACCACCATTCACTCAGTAGTAAGTTTGTCAACTGTTTTGACCCAGCAGAGATTTGAGGGGAACAACGCCTCGACAGCACATGCCTGGTCTTCACCATTGTGCCATTCGAGAAGTTTACGCTACCACTGGGAATGCAACAATTAAAAATTCCAAAAAAAAAGGAAAAAATATTTGTAGGATTCTAAAGCTGTTTCATCATGTGCCATCCAACAAATTCTTATCCTTACACAAGGTAACGTGTTTCTCAAAACAAAACAAAAAGACAAAACCCTGAGACAGACAACATGTTCCAAAAATAAAACACAAAACCAATCAATTGGAGCCTTGATAGATTCACATATTATTGATTAGTTCCAAAAATGGTTCAAGTTCAAGCCATTGATACTAAGTCATAACTTAAGACCTGTCAGAGAATGATGATTTTGTGTCCTCAAAGACAGTGTGATTGAAAGTGAGACAACAGATCAAGGCGGAGAACTTCATGCTGCCTATGCAGCCTGTGCCCATGACAAAGAAAAATAACAACAACACAAAAATGTCCTTCCTGGTCCGATCCATTAAAACGGCACATGAGATCTTTTGTCAAAGAGGAATACATTCAAGGATATCCCAGATCAACATGATCGAGATCCGATTTGAAAACAGGGAAAACATCGTAAATAAATCTTAAAAACAAACAAACAAACAAAACCCAAAGAAAATAACAACATGTATCTGGTCAAGTGGACCAGCATTTTTTCCTCCCTCAAGGCCACAGGTCCAGCACCCAAGTGACCAGCGGTGACGCAACAACCACTAGGTCTCTCACAGGGAATTAATATCCAACACTGAAATCACTGTTGGCATTTTATGAACAACTCATGTGTGTAAAAGAAACCCAACCAGCAACAGAGGGAAGATGACAAAAAAATCACTTCAGAGCAATTCGAATGGAAGTGTTTATGATATTCCACTAAACTGTACTCTCATTTTCACTCTTAATATGCAAGCTTAATAAATGCTCTAAAGTGAAAGGCCAATTGAAATTTACCTAAAGCCAAGTGAAAAGAACGATGTCAGCCTCAGGTGTTGTAGTGAAACAGGATTTACAGAGATGACATGTCGTTTTTCACCCAATTCAGCTGTGGAAATCTCTATTCATTTCCAAAGTTTTCATCTTTTGTCCATATAACAAAGAATGCAACGATTTGAAAAGAAGAGTTACAATGTACATTTATTTGATCTGTGCAGCATCTCTACGAAATACATTGAAGTATTATGAAGTCCAGAAATTTCACTATCAAAATTCCATATAATATACTTAAGACAAATAAGACTCACTTTAAACTTGCTTTTCATAGCAAAGGCAGTAAGATGAGTTGAAAGCATCTTTGCTAAACTAGCTCTATGACTATTCAATAATTAAAAAAAAAAAAAAACAGGTGAAATTCAAAAGGAAACTTATCCTCAAAATCTGCTTCACCAGTATCTAAAAGTAATACTTTCAATAATTCATCAGCAGACTTTTGCAAGAGAGCTTCCCTTGACCTAACACTTGATATGAAGCAAGGAAAAATGGCTCTACACCAAAACAGCTCAGGTAAGCTAGTCTTTGTGGGATAACAGCTCTCTTAAACTTATTACAAATCTATTCAGCTTTTCAGGCATACTGGATCCTTGCAGATTGGGTATTCAATGCCTTCAATGGAGAATACAAGTGCTGCTGCGTTGACATTGCTGGAAAAAAGAAACGGGCTTCTTTCAGAGAACAAGGGCTGATTCTAACACTCCAATACCAACCGGTTTAAACAATTCTTTTAGAAATGAAAGTTCAAAACTATGACACCATATACATCAAGAAACTGATGATACAGCAAATTGTGCTCAAAGGATTGAATGTAAATAGAGGCCTGAAAAGAAATGTTTCTTTTTAACCATCAGTAAAATTCTTATTGCTGACAGGTTCTCTGAAGCTGGAAACGGCTGACAATATCATTCAAATTATATTTCCTACAAACAGGATAGAAAGTGTCGAAATTGTCCTGCTAAGAAATTTATAAACAAAATACATTAAGAACTTCCCCAAAATAAACATCTTTACATGACCAAAAAAGCAGCCTATATACAATACAGTTCAATTTATAGATGCTAGGCCTTATCTTTAAAACACACACCAAAGGGGCCTCAATAATGTTGTTACACACATTTTGGAGTTATACGCTTCCTTCAATTATTTCAACAATCTACTTTCAGTCCCCTCTCCCCCTTAAACTGTGAATTCAAACCTAGATTTTGGTATCTACTTGCACAAGTGAAATTTCTCACATTCATTTATAATACATGTATTATAAAGTTTATGTTCTCACCCCTTGAATTTGAGCTATGAGTACCTTGGCCTTTGAATTGGCAGCTTATTTTTCTGACATATCTTCATACAGCTGGAACTTGCACAGACTCAGCAGAGGCCGCAAATCCTGTTTCAGTTTTGAATGTCGCAGTATTTTAAATTTAAATGTGTTCTTCTGCTCTTTGCCAATATGATTTCTCTGAGCTTCTCATTTGAAAACAACCAAAAATCTTGGCAGACGAATATTTCACATCAAATCAATCATTGTACATTCAAAGAATAAAAGCAAAGTTACGAACTGACCATAAATGAATGTCAAGACTCTAACGCATAATTCAAAAAGAAAAAACATCAACCAAAACTATGAGAAGATACGGAAGAAGCAAAAAACATGATTAACATAAAAGATATGAAACAGCACAAACGAAAAGATTAAACCAGGCAAGAGAGCATAACCATTTTAAAAAGGTCTGAAGAGGAATAACTCTGTTCGTCACAGGTACCCGGCATTTATTTACAAGACTTTCTCTCAAGCTCCATTTACATTGATGAAAATCCCTCACATTCCGCACATCTCACATGCTGACCACAGAATATTGCACATCTGACTCAGATGACCTAAACATAACAGAAAAACTCATTTTCAATTTACGTTTAAGCTGAGCTCTCCCTCCCCCCTTAATAGTATTACAAAATATTTGTTCAAAAAAAAAAAAATTTACACTTCATGAATACCTTTGTTGATTAAAAAATATAAAATTATCACGTCCAAAGAATGCGAACATATTGGAAATATTAAGACCATGAGCAAATCAATTTGAGGAGAGGGGGATTCATGCATTGTATAAAAATAATCACCACATCAAAACAGTGCGGAGAATGTAATGAGAGGGATTTGGGATGGAACAAAGTTTCCTCTCATGGCGGGGTGAACAGAAGTGAGAAGAGAGTGGAGAACACTGGACCAACAACCACAAACACGGTAGAGGTGAGAGTAGGATGAAAAATGAAATGAAAACGACGGCCGTAAACAGTAATAGCAACAGGAGATGAAGGACGGAGGTCAATGGCTTTTCATTATCTCAGCCGCTGAGGGGGCAAGGCAGGCAGCGAGAATTCAGCAAACAGCGGGAAGTGGTCTGATGGGACGTAAGGATGTGGGCAGCCCACAATCTTGTTGGCTCGGAACCACTCCTCATCCTGCAGGCCCATGACACCATGTAGCCGCAGGTGCTGGCGTGAGTAGAACACATAATCAATGATGCCCTTGAAGTCAAACCTGGGGATGCACAGAGAAAACAGGTTATGTTTCAGTGGAGTCGAGTCCCCTAGAGTTTGTATTCCTGATATACGAGCAGAATGACCAAGTGGAGTTTCTCTATAAATGTTAAGTACCAATGCTGGAAGTTACAGCACTGGAAAAAGAGATTCAAAGCAGTCAGGAGATTTAAGGTAGGAGAATCTCAGAATCTATTTGCCAATCTCATTACTCAGCACAAAGAGAAAATAGAAGAAACATTAAAAAAAAAAGATAGTATGCCCATGAACTAATGTATACAGAGTACTTATCAGTTAATTTGTTTTTAGGGTTCTCAATATCATCTACAGGCCAATTTTTTCAATTAATAAAAATTCATCAGACAAGACAAGGTTAAACAATGCTGGGAAACATTAGCAAGAAAACAATTTCATGAAGCTTTCTCATAACCCGAGCGAGGCTGCATATACTTACGTATAGTTTGTGAAAGGTATAACATCTTTGTATGCGCTGGTCAAGTTGAAGTTGTGAGTAATGGTGCCATTGTCATTGCGGTCCTTCATAAAGGCGCGGTAGTTCTGCCCATCAAAGTCCTTGTGGTTTGTGTCCAGGCGCCCTTTGGACAGGTACTCATACACACCTGAAGAGAAACACACACATGTAAGGAATGGTCTTGTCTGTACACACACAACTCCTAAATCACGATGTAAACAAGCCAACCATGACCTAGCCACCTGCTACAGTTATGTCTGAAAGGGAAGCTTAGCGCATTTTTAGTCAAATCATAAGAGCTTTCGAATGTTGTGATCTTTAGGATAATATTGTAATTTTAGTCATTTCCCACGTATATATTTTGGTGTATATTTCATAATCCCAGCAAAGACAAGGATCCTATGATTATGTTTTCAGCAGGTAAAAGTCCTCAGTCCTAAGCAAGAAGAATTAAACATTTATCATATGATCAGCTACATGTGTAATCAGAGCATTCAAAACTAGCATGAGTCGAAAGTCAAGTGCCGATGATTTTGCATTCCTCCTACAATAGTATTTGGGAAAAAAGGGGGGAAGAGAGATTCATAATTCTTCTTTATTATTGTAGGGAACCTATCTATGAATAAATCTCAGTAATTATACTTAATATTGCTTTAAAGGGTCCAGGCAAAAGTCGCATGCATGGGACTAACCTCATACATATATAAAATATAAAAAATCATGCACTTACGTATGCACACACGCACGCATGTACACACACACACGCACCAAGAAAATGAAAGCACACTTATCTGTGAACACAATATACGCTTTAAAAGACTAGGATAGGAAAGGAGAAGGAAAACATGAACACAAACAATAATGTAAGTAGGCACGCATGAAAGGGGAGGGGGGGGGGGGGGGGGGGGGGGGGGGGGGGGGGGGGGGGGGGGGGGGGTGGGGGGGGGAGGGGGGGGGG
>JBDFRD010425604.1:0-19993 GCA_039654405.1 Bullina lineata | reverse complement strand
TCTCTCTCTCTCTCTCTCTCTCTCTCTCTCTCTCTCTCTCTCTCTCTCTCTCTCTCTCTCTCTCTCTCTCTCTTATCACAGAACTTTCTTTTAAAGTGCAAGTGTAAATGATAATATTATTAATACTGCATCTTTTTTTGTTGTTGTTGTTGGGATTTGCACTTCCCTCTATTTCTGTTTGCTGTATTCTTTGTTTTTGTGAAAAATTGGTATAGTGTCTAACTCAAGCATGCAAGAAAGGCAGACATGGAAAACTAAGGTCACAACCTGTTTCTTCTTCATATGTGATGTTTTAATTCCTTCTGATCCGCTTGAGTTATGCAGCAGCATCATGTGTTGTGTTCCTTGTGTGACTCTTGGCTGTCTTTGTTTCAGGGAAGCCAAAGCATTAGCTCACCTACTGAGTCTGATCAGCACTCCGACCAGTAAACAGCAGGTGGGTAGCATGGAAGGAGCTTCAGATTTTGTAGGAGGCAGATGGTGCTTTATGGAAATTCTTCATTGCTTTGCTCTTGATGGCAGTTCAATCAATTTGCTCGTTGTAGCGTTGCAGATGATATTTCAGTCAATTATTTTCTTTTAGATTATAGTAATTTTTTTGTTATTTTGTCCAATTTATGTGATACTTGATTTTCAAGGAAAAAGAAATTTGATGTTTATCATAAATTGTAGATATTTAAAATCAAGAAATAAATGTGTAAATCTCTGTTTATTTTGTTACTTTTGTTTTGCATTGTTATCACTTAAATTATTATTATTTCCTATTCACATAAGTCTGAATGTAGAAAAAAATCAGCAAAACATAAATAAAGAAATAAACTTGCTATCAACTTCCTCACTTCCTTTCTAAATATGGATAAATTTTAAGACAGAAAAAAAATAATGTGCCGATTCTGAGACAGTGGAGACGAACCTTAGACACTTGGCAATATTTACAAGAGCTGTTTTATTACTCATTTGTCAATAAGTTTTTAAAGTTGTTTTGGCTGGTTGCTTTTTTTGTTTGTTTGTTGTAAATTTTAATTGCAATTATGATTTTTAAGTTTCTGAAACCTGAATATGGTATAATGTTTTTCCAGCTCCCATCTTTGAAGTATGAAGTTGGCAGAAAAGATCAGTCCTCCTGTGAGAATTCCTTACCTCATTCTGTGTCTGCAGCAGGACACAGGCAAACCTCAGAGGCTTTGGAACTTAGCAATTTTAGGTACAGATTATTTTCTTATACCTATTTAAAATAAAATCACTTTTAAAATGATACATAGCCTTTGTTTATAATTTATCTGTTTTTCCTCTTCTTTTGCTTATACATCCTCTACAGAGATTGCATTCTCTGTACCCCCTGCATGGCCTATTCTTTCCAATTCTTTCTAGTTGTTTCCTTCCTTTTTCATCTCATCCTCTACTTCTCTCATATTTCCCATTGCCGTCAATCATCCTCTTTGATTTCCCTCCCCCTTAAAGATTTGTGAACTTGAAAACCTTTTATAAAACAATGAGAATGATAATAAACTGTCAATTATATCTTATAATTTGGACCAGTTTGTTTGTGTTCCTAAATTTTTCTTTGTTTTTTGCTTTCAGTCTTAAGTATAGGAATGAAAGACAGTTCAGCAACCACACTCATTGCAAGTTTTTCCAAGATATTTGCCTTGCTTTGACAAAGCACAGACTTGCTTCTCAGTATGTCATAGTTTCTCCTTGTTTTGAATTAGCACCTATAAGATGACAAGATTGAAGTCACATTCACATGGTTAATATTTGCTGTAGTATGTTTCTATACTTTGTTATGCACAAAATGTGAATGAGTATATTTCTTATAATACAATGTTAATTTGTTGCTACTGCCATTGACTTCTTAAAAATTTGTTATGGCTTTAACAAAAATCTTAAAGTGAATCTGTCATTTCAATCAGACAGACATTCTACAAAGAGAAGAATATTATTTAAGCATTAAAATGCAAAAGCCCAGATACTAATAAGATTTTTATGAATCACTTTTTTTTTACACCTTTTACCCTTCTTTTATTTTTAGTGAATGGCTAAGTCAGGCGCCCAAAGAAAACATATTACGCGTGCTTATGTGCCTGCGAATTCTTCTGAGAGACTCCAGTTTCAAGCAACAGTTCTTTAGCCAGGAAGGCATCCAGTCACTTGCAGAGGTCAGTCATAGGCAAGAATGGAAACACACAGAAATGATTTATGACTGTCCAATAAAATGACTTGACAGGTTCTTGTTTCTTTTGACAAAGAATGGACAACTACAGAAACTTTACAGAATGTGGAAATTTTTTCCAGTAGTTTACAATACATAAGAATAGTATTAATGTTTTTTTTTCTAATATTTTTCATATCATATAAGGCATAGAATGAATTATTTTCTTCATGTGAGCATCATGAACTGTGCCAAAACTCTTCTACTAATCATTTTCATCACAAGTGTACGAATATAGCTTTCTTTTTCCCCAGGTGCTCACCCTCTCACAGCTAGAATCTACACTGTTAATGACTTTTTGGTGAATCTAAATGAAAATACAAGGGGAAAGTTTTAATTCATATCATCATGTTGTATGAGTGTTTTAAATTTTGGATGATATACTCTGTCTCACTGTGTTACAGGAATCCTCTTGTACATGCTCAGATTTGAGCTTGAATGGGGTTATAGAGCATCAGGTACATCAAAAAACTAAAAACACTGAGAAGTAAGAAAGCGAAAAGAATTATCACTATTTTTTTTTATATTAATTGTTTAATTTCTTTTATTTTCAGTATTTCCAGAGAGTAACTGATGAGTATTTGTACTGCACTGACAGACCTTATTCTGTGGAAATTCTCAAAGAAATGACCAGTATGTGAAGTTAACATTGAACCTATATAACTGTGCATGTTACTTTCTTTTCTATGTGGTCAGTAGAACAGGATTATATATAGAAAGCGAGTAGGACTTACTGCTAATTTATTAAGTCTTTAGTGTCAGGATTGTCCATTCTAGAAGGAATAAATGTCGATTTATCAAAGCGAACAAATCCCTTACTGTCAAGATATTGACATGATTTTCTTCGGGTTATGTTGTGTATTAAATTTTAAAACTGCAAATAAGATTAGAGTGGGAAGATTCATAGACAATGGTTTAAATAAACGACTATCATTTTTCTCTCTGACAGATATATTTCAAAAGCTCTCTGCCTCTGTAGATCGTTGCGAGGTGCTTGTTGAATGCAGAGTCCACCGGGTAAGTCAACAAGTGCTTGGGCTATTCTGTAATCCAGATGATTATCATAAAGTGTAACTTGATTTACTTTATAGTATGCTTTTTCAATACTAGAAATGCACCACAGACTTCATAATAGATCATATTTGTTGTCATCATCATCATTGCTCCTCACCCTTATCAGGGTATAGGCCACACACGAGGGATTTCCACTTCCTTCTGTCCCAGGATAACTTTGCCAGTTCTGACCATGTTTGTCCTGTTCCTTCCTTGTCTCTCTCTACACATCTCTATATTTCGCTTGCCTTCCCCGTTTTCGGGTTCCTTGGGGGTTCCACTGCAGTGCCTGCCTGGCGATGCTACCTGATGATTTCCTTAAAGTATGCCCAATCCATCTCCATCTTCGTTATATCTAGACTGTACTTCTGCATTTCTTTTGTGACTTGTGCAGTCTTCCTAGCCTCAAATAGGGTCCTAATCCGGCGATCCTTGTTCGAAGATAGAGGCATCTGCTCAGCGGCACCCTTGCGGCTTTGACTGTTGGGCATCATACATTCCTTATCGGAAACTCCATCTTCTCCCAAGTCTTGATTGCATTTTTTCACTCGTATGTGTTTTTGTAACTGATTGATTGATTTGTTTTTACAGAATAGGGTATTAGGAGCCATCACCAATTTGGTCTTTTAGTCGCCTCATACGATCACGCAGACATGCAATGGGAGCAATTCTTTGCAACACCCCTCCACACAGAATGGATATTTGTTGTTTGTCTTCACAAAAGATTCCCTTTTTTTCCCCTCAAGCCCCTTGTTCACCTCCTGACTGCGACAGATGTCTTTGTTCTGCACTGCTCCCTCTACGCTCTGATTGGCCTAGCTCAAAGGTAAGCAAGAGGAAAAAGAAATCAAAATAGTTACAGATTTCATGAACATACCCTAGTGTTGTTTTTATGTCTTTGATCATTAAACTTTTTTTGTGCTTACATTTATGAAATTCCTTTTTACCTTGAAACTATTTTATCAATGAGTACTTCTTTGAAAATCTTTAAAATATTATTTCTTTTGATTGTAACTTCAGTGTTTTTTTTGTTTTTTTTTCATCATTTTAGACCAGGTCCAAGGTTCAGAATCAGTGAACTGAATGCTGTGGAAATGCTGCTTAGAATTCTTCAAGAGTATGACACAATTTCAAAAAAGTATGAAACTCTTTGTTTTTGTTATGTTCTCACTCTATCCATTGCCAACTGTGCATGAATTGAAAGGGCAGCTATTTTTTTTAATATTTTTGAATTGACTAGTAAGCTTGGTGCAGTGTTAGACTCCAGCTTCTTATCTCTTCCCTGCCTTCCTTGTTTTTCATTTATTATCCAATAACAGCTTCAGCCATATTTTTGTGTGTCATTAAACAGCAATTAGGTTTTGTCCTGTTGATCAGTTCGATGCTCAGACTTCTCTTCTTTAGCAATCATTTTATTTTAGCATGGTAAATATGATTATTTTGATTTTTATCTATGTTACCTTACAATGAGATTCTCTTTAATAAAAACTCTGGGACTTTGATTGAGGTAAATTTTAATCTATATATTATATTAGGAGATGACACTACAGGACATATACTGTCTTAAAGAGTTGTGTTGTTAATTATGTTTTTTTTGTCTTGATATAAGGCTGAGCAATTTCTAAGCAGTTCATGTTGAATAGCTTACTTTCTCCACTATGGGTCGCAGCCCAGTATGGAACTAAGTCTGAAGGGGCATAACTTCCGTTTATTATTACTTCAGAACCATTTGCAGCTTTCCAGTGTTGTTATGTTTTGTTTTGTTTTTCTGTAATATTTCACAAAATATACACTTTTCATTTATATAGGAGTCTTGTTTCATTCATCAAAAGTATGACCTTTACATTCCTTGTGGATTCCTGTTGTAGATTGGCAGCCAATCTTCTGAGATTACTGTGTTCTGATGTCAAGGCCAGAGAGCAGGTTAAGTGTTTGGATGGTGTCCCACTTCTTCTCAGGTAAAGTTTTGTATTACTTGCAAAAACTGCTTACAAACAAACTTTAATGACTTTGCATTATCAACTTATTTTTCTTTGTTTCAAATATTTTTGTGATAGTAGTTTGCACATGATAAAATACATGTATACAGTAGTCTCCGCCTAAGAACCTGCCCCTTGGGAGACATGATGACAGTGTTCTTATTCTGAGTGGGCTCTTAGACGGGTTTCTAAGAAAAGCGATTGTTTGCAATTGAACAACGCATCTCAGAGTGGGGGTTAGGGGTGGGGGGCACTAACACATTAATGGGGCGTCATCACTGACCAAATCAATCTGTGATTGGCTTCCTTAAATTTTAAACACAAATCAAAATCATTCCCTGCTTATTCCCTGCCAGACTATCCTTGTCTTTAGGCCTAGGCTATGACGCAAAACAATGCAAGACGCTGACGGCTCCTTTCCGTAAAATCTAACTCAAAGACCCATCTTGGATGTGATCCTTCGCTGAGACACCGTTTTCCACAACATTAATCAAAACAAAGAGCAGTGTTTCATCATATTATGTGAAGTACGGGCGGCTGGGTAGGGGTGAGACTGGGTTGTGGGGTTACACGACGTTGAGACTATGGGGGGATACTGAAGGTGTTGGTTGGAGAATAGTGGCAGGATACACCAACACAAAGTGTAGATCTAGCCAATTATGACTGGTTTAAGAGGGGATGGAACTGGATGGGCATACTTTGAGCGATGAGAGCGGATAGGCCGAACGCAAATAGGCCTAGGGGAACAAACGAGGGAGGGGAGGGGCCGAGAGAACGAGGCTTTGCTTTCCACCACAGCTACGGTATAGCTGTAGAACAAAATCAGAGCGACTGACAGTGTTTTTGACGGTTAAAGCAGCAGCTGCTTAAAAAAAAAATCTATCATGTAAGAAGACTGTGTCTGTAGGCGGATTTTGTAGTTGAAAAACTGACTCTTACGTGGATGAAGTATATAGAAAAAATTCCATTTCACGAGAATAGCGGGCTCTTAGGCAGTTCAGCAATACAGTATTTAAATTTGTGTATTAACCAATTTTGTGTGTCATTACTTTTTTGATTTGTTACCGTACGTGACTCTGAAGAAATCAGATTTTATCTAGCTGTGAAATATCACGTTTTGTTAACTGTTGTGTACTAATGTTTGATACACTTACATCTTCAGTCAACTCCATGGTGATAATGTGAGTCTTTTATGGCATGTGGTCTGGTGCCTGGTATTGCTGTGTGAGGATGCAGACTGCAAGAAAGATATCAGGCAGATGGGTGGAATTCCACTAATGCTCTCACTCCTGCAGTAAGTAAAATTCAAATCTTTTGTATGAGATTTAAACTTTTATTTTCAAAACAAATGTTTAAAATCCACATATTGATAATAAAAATACGACACACACACTTGCACATATTATATATATATATAAATAGAGAGAGAGAGAAGGGAGATCTTTTTCTTCTGCCGCTCATACAACTCATTAACATATGTTCTAAAAAAATAGGGGTTTTTTTTGGGGGGGTGTAATTTTGGAGCATTCTGAAGTCAACCTTTTCCAATGTAACTTTCAGTGATCGTAAGTTTGTAAGTGAGAGGACAGATGCCAGCAGCAATGCGGTGGCTAGCGCAGGTGTGCACAGGAAACCTCTGTCTCATGAACAGGTTGGTGTGGATGAAGTAGATTTTCTTTTTTTTTTTTTTTTAATTGAACCAGCTTGAAAGCCAAATTACATTTTTCTGTTTTTCATTCAGGTGAATAGAAACCTGTGTGGAAAAACATTACATTTTCCTTATCACTAGTGGCAGTCAGATGAGTTCTTGTGCTTTCCTGTGATGTTTTTATTTTGCACTGTTCTAGTTATGTTGTGTCTAGGTGTAAAGGGTACTCACAAGTTAAATCATTTCAATTTTGATACACGAATCACTGGTTAACAAAATAAGCTTATCTTTCCCCCATTTCTTGTATTTAAACTTTTCTGCCTTCATCAGCATTTTCATACTAAATCTGAATACAGTAGCACTAATCCTTATGTATCAGCAATTCTTTGTATATTCTGTCCATATACACTCAGTATATGTTTGTGTACTGTTGAGAAGTCGGTGGGAATGCATTTTTATATTCTATTTGTGTATGTGTATAGGCTCTGAGGACAACTGACACAAGAACAAAGGTTCGTCTTGTTGATTCACAGCTCACAGCTTCAAGAGGCACACTCACACAATCCATTTGACATTAATAGTGTGATGTTAGATTGTTCATTGTCAGTTTTCGGAGATAGAAGTCTAAGAAAATAAACTTTTTAAAAACTGATCTCAAAATAAATGATAGACTACTAAGGTTTGTCCAGTTATTCAAATGAACTGCGTACTATTTTGTATAAAATTAACTTTATAAGGACATATTAGATGTGAAAGTATTTTTGCTCAAACCTTAGCTCAATATACGTCCTAGAATTGAACCTTCAAAACCCCCAAGCATAATAACAAAAATATGTGTCCTTTTAATTGCTTTGCCAGAGAACACCTTCCCCCATTTGCATGCCCTCCCCTCCCCCTAAAAAAATCCTCATAATTACTAAAACATCCAAAAAAAGGTAATTTTCATCAAATTTTATTCCCCGTGCATACTTAATTGAAAGATGTACAAAAACAGTTAAATATGCCTAAAATTGACAGCAAAGAGAGTAGAACAAATAGTACTGGAAAGTGCACTTGTAAATGCCATACTGGACACTCCCTCCCTCTTTCTGCTACCTGCCTGTCTGCCATCACTTTTAAATGCAGTTTTCATCCTTCTCATCTACCAAGGAATGCCACCAGTCACATACACTCACATACACAATGTTTTTCTTTATGTGCACTGTGATGAGAGTGAGCATTTGTGTGCCTTTGTCCTTAGAAGGGTGTCCTTTCCTGTTTTCTTCCACTCCCAACTCCAATTGCTTTATGGGCTTCCATCCTCATTACATTTACAATATTACGTAGACAAATTTTATCTGAAGCCTTGCCTTTTAAAAAAGTCACTGCATGGATACTGCCCCCATTGCCTGAATGTATGCGCCCATTCTCACCTCTATTGGTGAATAAGAACAAGGTTTGTCATTTCCGCTACTAATGTTGCCTAATACAATTATATCACAAACAGTATGCCAGGTTGTTTCTCCTCTTTCAAATCAAATTGAACAAGATTGTAAAACTGTATCTTTGACAATGCATGTATTGTTATGAGTTAAAGTGTTTGTGATGCATCTGACAAAGAAGTCTAGACTTATTTTTCTTTTCAACAGGATACTTTTTAAAATCTTCCTTATACTAATTTTCATGAGGTGCAGCCTAAGTAAGAGTTTTTGCAAAGGAGGATTTTGAGTTACTGATTTGGCATATTTTTATAGATAGTACACTTACTTACTTATTGCCCTTTATGCCAGCTGGTATGTAGGGCAGCATTGCTGTTTCCGTAACATTTTTTTTGTGGGATAGGGTCGTTAACCCTATGCCCAACCCCCAACCTGGACGACTGGGGCATGATTACCTCGCTAATGCAAGGCTAACGCATTCAGCCGATACGGGATTGTGTTCAGGTTTCCTTCTCTTAGGCTACATTAGTCCATGGCACCATTGTACACCCCCCTAACGAGGGGATCCCCTATCCACCACTCAGGATACGCGCCTCTATGCTGTGTAGTCACATAATTTATTTAAATGTTTGACACCTTACTGTCATATTTTTAATGACTCTCTTCCCTTCTTATAGGATATATATTTCCAGGATTATATCACCTCAGATTAAACTGTTTCAAGAGAGTTTAAAAGATATTTTGGATAGTAAGCTTGAGTCACAAGATTGCTATTTAACAAAAAACTTGATCTAATTTTGTTGCTTGCCTTAAATAATTCTGCTGTTCTCCTTACATACTTCTTGGCTGTTTTTAGTTCTCTTGCCTTTGCCTGAACTGAGCTCTTGATTCACCAAATGCTTGCACACATTTTTAAGAGTCTTGTATCATCTTATTTAAAGCTCATTGTTCCTTTGTTTTAATTACAGTTCTGACCAACTGCTGAAAACACTTTTCATATTCTCTTCAATACATTTACTGTTATGTTAGACATACTTTCTACTTTGTGGGTGTAAGAACTCTTACATTGTAAATTGTATCTCAACTAAATTTAAAACATCACTTGCCTTTTTTTTTATCATTACAAAACCTCTTTTATTTTTCCAATTCATATTGTTATGTAACAATAGTTTACATGATTGTTAAGAAGATTCCTTATTCCTATTGTCCTATGAAAATGGTTTTTAAAATTGCATTCAATGGATGCTGAAAAATCTTAAAAACAAAGTAAATGTATTGGAAATAAAAAAAAACGTAAGAGTGGAGTTATGGTGTATCTATATCTAGTATGGGTCCATAAAATAAAGACGTAAATGAAAAATTGAAAGAAAACACTGATTTGTGTATAACATATGGTGAGGTTGAAAAGAAGAATATATTTAAATTACTGTAAGGGGATGCATTCTTTCATTAAGTTTTTGCATTTGTTTTGTTACAGGAAGATTTCATTGATCACCAGTACTCCCTAAAACAAGGTGAGTTTACAGCCACATGTCACAACTAAAGAAGCACTTGAGTTGTTCATAAAAACAACTGTAAGTCTGTCTATGTAGTCTTGCCCAAATAAAATTGCAGCATACTTTCCTTTTTTTTTTTCCCCTGCCTGATGATCATGCAGCTTATGATTTTTTTCAGAAATATTTGCCTTATAATGCCTGGACGTTACTGATCTGAAATTATCACATTTAACTTTAATGTTCTTTCTGCAACAGCCTGCTGCTCGGCACTAACAGAATTGGTACTGAATGACACCAATGCACAGCAGATTGTCCAGGCAAATGGTATTTACTCTCTTGGCCTCCTAATACTACCTCAGCAACTATCAACAGACAAGGAGCGAAAGCGTGCTGCTAAGTTGCAGGTTTGTTTGGAGTTTGAATTTTAGGTTTTGAAAGGGTCTGTAAAATGCAAATGTTTAAAGCTGTTCATCAAATCCTTTTTTCTAGAAATGACAGTGAAATATTTTAAATACATGTTGCGTAAATTTGTCGCACCTACAATCTATTGTGGAAGTAGATTGTGGAAAATAATATTTTCAACAAACTGAAGATCCACTGAGTATTTTAACTGGTCCAGTGACATGGAAGTATATTTTTTCTTGGACTACTCAAACAATTATCTTCATATGTAACTATCTTGTGAAGGTTTTGGGATCATTGAAGCAGTGTCTCCCCCACACACACACACACACACACATTTTTTTTTAATGTTTGTAAACGGTTACTCCACAGCAGTAGGGAAATAAGGAAATGCAAGTAACCAAAAGAAAAAGAATAGTTTTACTTCAACAACTTCTTAGATGAAGGTGTACAAAAAAGGTTTCCGGTAATAATTGCTTGATGTTAATCATTTTTACTGCATTGATATTTAAATTTTTTTAATTCTGCATAAAACGTATATTTAAAATTTATTTCAGCAAAATGCATTTCGGGCTTTGCGGTTTCTGTTCAGTATGGAAAGGAATCGACGACTGTTCAAACACCTGTTCCCTGCAGACCTGTACGAGATGTTCATTGATGTTGGCCACTACAATCATGATTTAGCAGCATATAAGCCTCTTTCTGACAAGATCAATAGTTTTTCCGTATGTATAAAGTACATTTATACTCATATCAAATTTTTTTAAGTTCTTAAGGTTATTGAGTACTTGCAGTGTTTTGTGAACAAAAATTTCTCGGACATTTTGATTTAATATGTATATATACGTTTTCCCCCATAGTTATGCAATTCAAAATCTATTTCTTTCCCAGAGGGGTGAAAAAAGAAGTAGTAGAAGTTTGTTTCTTTTCCTTTTCCCTTAAATTTAGCACAAATTTGTCCATATGCCCAAGAGCACCAAAAAAGATTTCCCCTTCATTGACCAGAAAATAGCTCTTCAATGTTTGAACACATTGCTTTGCCTCCATGGAGCTTACACTTACAGCTTTGACCTGCTCAGCAGGTGTTTTAGCTTCTTCCTCTTCGCTACATGAAGCCACACTTTTGAGCTTCATTCACCTGCTCCACAATTTCTGCATCAGAAAGCACTGCTGATGTTTGTGTACTAATGTCAATGCACGGATCTTCTTGTGACCTTTGCCATCCCGTATTTCTTATAAATATGACAGCTTTTGAGCAACTACCTCTGTCTACTTCACGTAGCACCTGCATTTTAAAGTCCAGTGAGAAGGATGATCGCTTTTTAGAACTCGTGTTGATGGAGAATCAAGAAAATACAAATTATAGAATTATCTGTGCTTTCACAACAACGCGGAGTAAAGAGGAAGAAGATAGGAAATACGAGGCTAAAACCAGAGTGCCAATGATCAATAATCTGTTTTTAGATCATTGCCGCTGACATGCCAAGCATTATGTGATGCTGGCCAAGGCTAGTCCTAGGCGCGCAACTCTGGGTTCGATTGCTGATGGACTGGTTTGTTACTTCAGTCGTAAACTAGGAGGTAGAGGGACTTGCCTCTCAAAAAACTGAGTTCTATATTTCATGGTTGCTAAATGTGTCAAAATATAAATGAAATAAAGAGGTGGAAAAGTGGGGCAAAGAAAATGTGTGTTCTTTATTTCCATCAATTTGTTTCAAGTGTATTCATTATAGGTGTGCTCTACTGTATAAAGTTTCTACATCTCACTTTGTCTAATTTTCTTTCTGATTTTGATTGATGAAGGATTTGTTTCACAGTTTCATTTTTAGTTCATAAATTTGCATTACTCACAAACATTATTTTGAGGTTTGTTGGCTCTAGATTTAAGATAAATGCTACAATAATGTGGGGGTGTTTTTTTATCCACAGAAAGAGGCAGTGATGGAAATCAAGGAGAAAATTTGTGAAACAAATCAAAACAAAGAGCCCAACTATTACATCGGAGAGTTTGCTGTGTTTGAGCTATTGGGGACTGGAGCTTTTGGTTCAGTGTATAAAGTTAGGAAGAAAACTGGCAGACAATCATTTATGGCTCTGAAAGAGGTATTTTTTCTTTTTTTTTAATTTACAAAATGTTTCATGATATTTTGATCTGAGAAATACATTATTTTGTGTTGCTTAAACTAAGAGTTAGTGGTTTGCTTTAACAGAATTATAATTAACTGGTGTGACATTGTTTAACCAATTAAAAAAAATAATTGCTAAGTAAGTAAGTGATCAAAGGGTTTTTGTCATAGAGATTGTTTTTTTTTATACTGCGTTGAAGGTCTTAGTTTTCAGTTTTTGCAATCGTGTGCTGCTCTGAAAGATGTGTTCTGTATTCAAGATGCAGTTTTGTTTTCTCACAAATGAATCTGTACTGTTACATAGCTAAAGGTTATGACAATATATAATGATGTATCACACATGAACAATAACCTGAAACATGCTGGTTATATCTGAGAGATAAAACCAAAATATTTGTTCATATGCTTCTTGTTTGTTGAAATGGTTTTTATCTCTCAGTATCATTTTGCTACTTAAAAGTAAACAGTGCTTTTCTTTTTTTTTTGTTCTTTGCAGCTGAATCTTCAGAATGCTGCATTTGGAAAGAATGCAGTTGAGAAAGAGAAGAGTGTTGGAGAAATCACAAATGAATTGAAGATCATGAAAGAGGAGATGAAACATCCTAATATCGTCCGATATTTCAAAACTTTCCAACTCAGTAAGTCATTGTAGCTTTGTGGTGATACTGGAATCCAAGTCATTTGATAAAAGCAGCTTTTCAGGCCGACATGTGAGAGTATGAGAGTAGAAGTTTTTTTTCCCCTGTTTTGCACTTCATTTTTCTTTTTTGTTCTGTATTCTACAGATGAAAAACTCTACATTCTAATGGAACTGATAGAAGGTGCTCATCTTGGAGAACACTTCAATTCTCTGAAGGAGAAAAAGAGTCGTTTTGAGGAGTCACGAATATGGAATATTCTCATTCAGGTAATTAAACCTTAAGTGTGTGGATCAAGTGTAAGCAGTCATGTCTTGTATTCATCGTTTGCCATGGACAATATTTGTTTTTAAATTGATAGTGAGTTTAATTATTCTGCGGGAATTTATTTCTAAATCAGGGACAATTTTTTTAGAGTATAAAATGTAAAAGCCAAGGCTGATTTCATCAGCATGACTCAGAACATATTGTAAGGAAGATAGTCCATTGTAGGTTTACTTAGTATGCAGAATAAAGCGTTGCCCAATTCGGACTTGGGTTGGGAAATGCAAAATTTTGCAAGGTGCCTTTCTTGAGTCTATGTTAGGGTTAGAAGCCAAGGTGCAAGTTTGACAACCTCTCCACTGGGCCACAATACCACAATGGAACAAATATACAATCATTAATATCAGCATATTAAACAAATCACTGCATTCTCAACATGGGAAAGTCAATACAGTGGGATGGAAAATCATTTTAATGATTTTTACAGCCACAAATGTAGAATTTGTGATGTACCTAGCAGTTTTTAAAGGCATCATTGATAGGTCACTTTTGTACTTTTGATAACAAGATAATTGTCAGAAATTTGTATAAACCTTTCTGCTTAGTTTCCATATTTCTTTATCTTTTTTTTCCACAGCTTTTGCTCGCTTTACGTTACCTCCACAAAGAAAAGGGAATAGTTCACAGGGACTTGACTCCTAACAATGTTATGTTAGGGGAGAATGACAAAGTCACAATTAGTAAGTCACTTGTGATTTATTACTGAGATCACTTTACATGTGTTGTTTTGTTTGTTTATTTTGTTGTATCATATAGACATGGGCTCTTTTAACATGTTTTAAAAATTCACAAGGAAAAAAAGATCTTGTAACAATTTGAAAAAGTTTTGATGCTTTATTAGGAAGACAGAAGAATTTTAAGGCGACATAAAAATAATGAAGGATAAATACCATCACTTTCCTAGTGAACATTTAGTATAATGAAATTACTTGTAGGGTCAAAGGGTGCACATCTCACAAGGTTACATGGGGAACTGTCATAAAAGGTGTTGGCTGATGTACTAACTGTGATAACTAACACAATTGCAAATTTAATTTAAATGTCTTTGTGGTGGATTTCAGCTGATTTTGGTCTAGCCAAGCAGAAGAGTGTGGGATGCAGTAAAATGACATCTGTAGTTGGGACCATCCTATATTCTTGGTAAGTTTCAATATTTCTTATCTGTCCAATTATAGTACAATTCTCATAAACTTCAATAAATTATTGTACCTTTTACACTTTCTGTTCAATTTTGACTTGTACATATCTGACATTACAAAAATAGAAATTACTTTCCATTTTCCCCTCATCCCCAAATTTGGTTATGTATTTGTGAAATGTAAAGTAATCATCACATAATGCTCTGTCAAGACCAGAAACTGATGAAATAAGTCTTTTGCATGGAAACGCACCATGTTTTTTAAAGTTTAGGTTTGAAGGAAATGGCATTAAATTATTCAAAAATGTTGAGGCAAATTCAACTTATGAAAATGAATATTATAATAAGAAACAGTTTCAGTAGTTCACATTTCTCCAATGGACTGTCATGTATTTTCACAGTCCTGAAGTAGTCCAAAGCTTGGCTTACAACGAGAAGGCTGACATCTGGGCCTTGGGTTGCATCCTGTACCAGATGTGTATGTTGGAGCCACCATTCTTCAGCAACAACATGCTCACCCTTGTCAATAAGGTAAAGTGGTCAATACCCTCTTAATAAGTTCAGGTGGTAATGCCATTATCAAAAAGAGAAGATGGTCAAACTAATTTAATTAATATGGGATGATGGAAACGTCAGTATGTTATGCAGAAAGAGTGAGGAAAGAGATAAACAGGCAAAGATGTAGAGATGGATTAGTGTATATTCATCACTTTTCTTCTTTTAGAACGTTTGTTGTTCGTCCTGCCATGTCGTAAAATGACAATAATTTTTTTCATTCCTCTAGATCGTAGCTGGAGAGTACATCCCTATACCGGAAAAGGATTACTCGGCTAAACTTGTGCAAACTATCAACCAGTGAGTTGTCCCACTTTGAAACCTTGAATGTCTATCATATACACTCAATAGTTCTTATGTAACTGACAGATTCATTTCAGTCAGAAATTAAGTGCCAAGTGAGAACAGGCAGAAATGTTTTGTGAAGAAAAATCAACTTTGATGTGGAAGACCCCCTGAGCTGAGTGAATATTGCATGTTTGAACTGTTAGTGTAATGCATGAATTTGGCAGTCAAAAAATTGACACTTAAGCTAAAAAAAAAAACAGCTTTTTTTTAATGGTTCTTTTTTGAGTTTTGTTTTTATCTGCTTATTTGTTTCCACTTGAAGTATAAATTATTCAAATTGTTTTTAAATTAATACTATAAATTTGGTTTGACTTTTGTATTTGCATTTTTTTTTTCTTTGGGATTTTTGACCTGAGTTTAAATGAAGTGATAATTGTGGTGATACCCAGAAAAGTAATGAGATTTTGAAATATATTCCCAGCTGTTTGTATGTGCTTCCAAAAGACCGACCAGATGTGGTCGAACTCAGTAGTCAGCTGGCTGACCGTCTGCTTGGCCACATGGATCAGTTACGCATCAGCCAGGTGGCTATGGAGCGCAAACTGGAGAGGGAACGCAAACGCACACAGAAGTGAGTAGATTGATAATTGGGATGGCTTTGTGTGTATATCTGTGAAAACAAATATATTCAGGAGAATTAGACTTAACAATTCATGGACAATATGATGTATTGTAACATATATAATATTATTACAAAAAGACTTCTTACATTATTATCTTAATGCCAGTACATTAGTTAGTTAATAATGTTCATCCATTTGATTTGTTCACAGACACTTTGTTGAGGCAGATCAGAACATGCAGAATTACCATAGGCAGTTTCCGGCCTCACAAGAAGGCTATGACAGGCTCACCAACTTAGCAGGTAGTGGAGGGGCTCAAGAACTCAAGGTGAGATTTTAAAACTATTGGGATGTTCATGATTTTTTGAATATTTTTCTTTTTTTTCATGTTGCTCAAGATGTCTGTACCTAAAATATAATCAAATTTTCAAAGTATATTAATCTCTGTCGGAATTGATTATGACAGTTCATTTGGATAATACGTAGCATAAAAACAATGAAAATATGACTTCAATCGGAACAATTAGATAAGTATGTGAGAGCCTCAGAATTAACCATAGTGAGTATCTGACAAAGATAGCTAGGTTGAACTTTTTGAGTCAAAATCTATGATGTCCTCCTTGCAGTGACAAACATTTCAGAATAAAGGAGTTATTGATAAAATTATAAATATACATTCATTTTGTTGTGGGGAGCAATTTGTGTCCTCACTTTTAGGTAGCTTAGACAACCAGCTTTGAACAAATTTATGATAGCTCAGTACCATTCATTCCATTTATTAAATTTGTTTTATTAGCTCTGAAGTAGACTCAATATACTGGAGTTATTTGCATAAGTGTGGTCATTTTTTTGTCTGCCATTTTATTCACCTTTGGCATTGCAACTGCTCTTTCTTTTAGATCTAGTTTTATAATAAAGAATATTGGTATTTATGCAATGCATTTATCTTTCACTGTAGGAGACTGATCCTGGAGATGCTTTTGGTGATGTCAACGACTCGGCCATTGGACATAGTGTGGCTCTGTCTGTCAGCTCAATCCAGCTGGATGGTTCAGGTATGCTGTTTTATTTGTAAGAAATAAAGCAAAGTGACACATTCTGCTTTCAGGAACATCTCTGTGACGTCTCTGGCTGCTCTTCAGGCCAGGAGGACCCATTGATCAAGAAACCAAAAAATGTTGCCGGCATTTTGGCCCTTGTTGCTAAAAACGTAGAGGGGGAAGCTAGTTCTCTTTACTGAATATTGATGTTTGGAAAGTGTGCTTATATTATACCATTTTGTTATACAGATGAAGACAGCTTTTCTGGCAGCGGCAGTGAGAGCCGGGAAAGTAGTGCAGGCAGCGTGCGATCCCAACACCTCTCTGGACCTGGCTTGAACTTAAGAAGGCTTTGTGCTGCTAGAGATGCTGCAAGGAAAAATGGGACAGATCTGTCAGTTCTGGAGCTAGACATTCCAGGTGAGCGTCCTTCACTTCCGTATTCTTAATGTTGGGAGGGACAGAATAATAATTGTCATATTTTATTGTATAAACCCTTTTTCTGTGATGTTAAAGTGATTTAGCTTCATTTAATATTGTTGACTTCAGACACCATAAAGAAGCTTTTAAGCTTTTCCAATACATTCTTGAATCTTGTGGAACAAACATTTTTGTTTTTCCTTTCTGCCTGGTTCTCAGGTGCCTTCTCAATGAAAGTTGTTCTTTTTTCTTGGGTTTTTTTCTCAAGCAGACATGACCAAATTAAACATAGCTTTTCTTAATGGGGTCTTTACTTTCTCCATTATTCTTCGTTTCCTTTGTCTTTTTTCACATATTTTCATGAAAATGCTATTTTCTCAATATTTGTCAGTATTTTGTCCAGTATTTATGTGACCAATGCTTTCTATTTGTTCATGCTGAGTACAAATCATCATCATGATTGCCTCTCACCCTTATCAGGGTGTAGGCCAACACAAAGGATTTCCACTTCCTTCTGTCTCGAGATAACCTTGCCAGTTCTTATGGAGAATATCCAAATTTTTGTCATTGCATTTATTTTGCTTCTGTATAACTACTAAATGCAAACACTCTTTGACATTTATTAATCATGAAGTATTTTTTTTTTAAAAGACGCATTAGAAGCATTAGTTCTTTTCTAAAATTCTGTCTACATCATTAATAAGCTTTTTTCAAATGTTCCTCCCACAGCCAAGACCAGTCGAGAGTCTAGTGTTAGTTCTGGAGATCCCTCCCCAAGTGCTGGTTTTTCTCCTAGTCCACTGGTTGAACCTCCCCTGAACGGAAGACCCATCTTTGGCAACCGCTACCGACACAATATAGCACGGTCTCAAAGCACAAATGAAGTCTCAGTCCTCGAGAAACGATCAAGTAAGCAGGCTTTTTGCTTTTGTTTCGTAAAGATTCATGTTAAGACTGACTTACTGAAATATTTTTATGGAACAGAAGTTACAAAGTGATTATCAAGACTTCCTCTTGATGTCTTCACTTGCAATAAGGAGAAGTTTGAAAGAGAGAAAAAATACACTATATGCTGCTGTGTTGAATCTCATGCACTCTCATTCAGAGAAACTAAATAATGGCTAATGTTTCAATTTCTGTTTTGATGTTCAAACCTGTATTTCAGAGAGTACTGCCATTGTGAAAATTTCCCAGACTCGCTTACGAGAAATTGATGACCCTATTCTGCAGATGATGCAGCAGCTTCACAAACTTGTCTACATCACACAGGTTTGTCCCTAGCGAGAAATGTCTCTTTTCTCTTGGAGTGTGGTTACACAAAATAATGAATGCATAAATCAACTCATTTTTTAGCTACTTTGTCATGTGAACACATGATTGGCTTAAGTTTTGTGAAATTGTGTGTGTTTTTTTTTGTTTTTTTTGTTATTGTTCTTATAAGATAAACCATCATAAACAGAAAATATCCTTTTATAGCTCTAGTCCATCTGTTTGTACAGTAGAGTAGTGGTCAAAATGATATCAAGATTGCTTTTCTCAAATACTCACTCATTACACTAGGCTGTTGTGACAGGTGATATATAGTTTGTATTAATAGACTATATTCTCTTTGTTTCATAATCAGATTGTTTCGTATATATCAATGATTTTCATTGTACCAGTGAAGTAAAATAGAAATATTCTTTTTTTTTTTCATTCAGCTTCCTCCAACGCTGAGCCCTAACCCCAACAGGCGCACCATTGAGATGTACAAGAGGGCTCTGTTTTCTCCACAGTCTACTTCTTTGAATCTCAAGAGTGAGATATCCAAGGTGAATCATTTCTCTATACCAAAGGGGCACAGGACAGTAAGGCCCAGTAAACCCACTGAGAGCTTATGAAGTGATTTTTTTAGTTTCAGGGTCAAAATAAATGTTATTTTCTGTAAGAAAATGTCACTCACTGGTGACAGTGCCATTTGACTTCGTTCTTTGTACTTTTTCCCCATGCACACACAGCAGACACAAAATAGGAGGACTAAGGCCTACTAGGAATGAATATGATTTTTAAAAAGTATGCTTTAATTCCAGTGGTACTATACGCGACACTGAACTGAACTGGGTTGATATGCATTGGAACCTAATTCCATCCTTCAGAATGCATCTATGAATACCAATGTTCTATCACCTGGTACTGAAAACACTTGTTCCTAAAGCACTTATTTTAGACTTTGTGGGGATGTAAAGCTCAAACTGAAATAGAATGAGTCAGTCAATGATTTCGATGCCCTCAATCACATATTTAATTTATTGGATGCTTTCTTGTCCCGTTTTGGGTATACTGGTGTCACCTTCAAAACACAAGAAGCAAGAGCTAATACAAACTTTATTGGGATTAAATATCTAGTCCAAAATATAAGTAATAAATAAAGAGAAAATAGATTACAGGCTTGCCACTGGCTTGATCCAAAAATAATTATGAACCAAAAAGTTTTTTGTTTGACCACACTAAGGTATGAAATAAAGTCACCATTTATTGCATTTGAAGTTGTTTGCTGCCATTTTGAACAGCGTTTAAAAAATTCTCTCTCTCTCTCTCTCTCTCTCTCTCTCTCTCTCTCTCTCTCTCTCTCTCTCTCTCTCTTTCTCTCTCTC
>JBDFRD010424498.1:0-19993 GCA_039654405.1 Bullina lineata | reverse complement strand
CTGTCTTAGTCACTTTCAGTTTTGAGTATGCTGTCAGTTTTCTTCATTTTTTAAACTTTGTAGCGTTTTGTCTTTCATGACTTTAGAGCAGACCCTAGATTGTGTTTGTTTGTTAACGATGTAATAAACTAAAAACTGGTCTTAAACAAAAGACTGAATTTTTTTTTTTTTTTTTTGCTTTCGATCGCTAGCAGGTCTGATATCGCCGACGGATTTTTTTGCTTTATGAATATGAGTACTTAATAAGGCATTTAAAAAGTTACCTATTTAGTTGTTATCTTTGGATGACCAAAAAAAAAAAAAAAAATCAATCTGAAGTTAGATGATTGGATGCATTGTTTAGAGAGTCAAATGCCTAAACTGGTATGAAATAATATACATAAAGGATCCTTAATTTTATTTACCTTGATGGTATTAAAAAAAATATATTCTGAGTTCCCTACAGTTTATCCATAATACTTTTAGCTATAAGTTTAAAGGTTGCTGTTTCAGTCTCGTATCACCCACTTGTCTGTACTGCCTTTTTCATAGTCCTCTAAATATATTTTCAGAGCTTTTTATGGAGAAATCTCGTCCGTAATGCCTTTTTCATAGTCCTCTAAATACATTTTTTGGAACTTTTTATAGAGAAAGCTGTATCAGAATTTTGTTCAATTTCCTTTTCATATAATGTTCAATAACTGTTTGATTCCTTCTGTCCAGTATAAGTATAAGATTCCCATCTATGACATGTGTATTTATTCTATACTAGTTCCTCTCACCTGTTCATTTCCTTCAACCATTTCAGCACTACTTCTTACGATATTATTTTTTGTTGTCTTTCCTTCTGTCTATTCACATACGTACCAATCAATTACATACCACAACTTACATGTTTGTCTCAGCTTTTTGTACTTCTAAGATGAATGCCATTGATGTCATTCATTCTCGCTATCACCAAAAATAACTGTGAATTCTGTGAGTTTTTTGTACTGCTCTGTCTATTGTCCTATACATGGAATGAAGAAAAGATATTATTTTGCTCCCAGCAAGAGATGACAAGCATTCTCTCTATTTATAAGCGTATATACTGTATAAGAGTAAAATATCTGATTTTTTTTTTTTAAGGATGATTTGTAATATTTTATAACAAGTACACACGTATATTAAAATGTTCCATTTTTTTAAGCAATTATATTAAATATATGATGTACATTTCTTTTGCTTGCAGCTCCAGAAATGAATTCTACCTACTCGTACCCTGTAGACGTATGGGCCATGGGAATCATTATGTATTACTTGTAAGTACAGATTAGTCAGCCAGCTTTTGGTGTATATCCTCATTTTCTGTTTTGCTGTAGAAATGTATCACTTTATCCTTGTCTTGTCAATGAAAAGGATAGTAAGTAAGTAAAGTTCCTTCAATGAGACTCATAGAGCCAGAGCTTATCCCGGCTTCGGTAGCTTGAAGCGGAACAGATGATTTTTAAATCATCTCCTAGGCAGGACACTAGTCTGTCATAGGCTTACTTCCCCAGCATGGATTAGGAGTCCTATGCTCTAACCATTCGGCCACCACGCCATCAAAAACGGTAGCATTGTGGCCGAATAGTTAGAGCATTGGACTTCTATAGCAAGGGCTCCTAATTTGAATTGGGACAGCAATCCTGTTGTGTTCTTGGGAAAGACACTTTACACCATTTTTCCTCTCCCCACCCAGGTATGAATTGGGTACCGGTAGATTCTGCAGGGGAAGTAAACCTGTGACAGACTAGCATCCTGTCAAGTAGTCAATGTAAAAATCATCTGCTCCGCTTCATGCTACCGAAACCAGGATAAGCTGCGGCTCTATGGGCCTCATAGGCCTTGAAGGAGCTTTACTGTTACTTACATAACTTACTTGACTTAGTGCCTTCCGCGTCCTAGTGCTCTGACGAGGACGAGGACGCCTCAGCTGCCTCTCTTATCCTTGTTGTGAGATGTCCCCAGCATTTTCGATCCTAGGCCATGAATTGCAGGTGTTCTAAGTCACTTATAGTGTTTGGTTTTAGTGGGGTTGGCAGGCGAGAAAGGTCTTTGTTCAGGATTGTAGGTAATGCTGTGACCTGATGTTGTATAGTATGCTTCCATTGCTTTGTTGGTTGGTAATTTTCATGCCTTCTAGGAATATGTCTTAGGATGTTTGTGGATAGTGACTTTTTGTCAGTATGTTTGTACAGGGACGCATTTACTTCCATATCATCGAGAATGAAATGATAAACTTGTCCCACTTTGCCTCCAATCATTGCTCCACAGACTAATACTAATACTCTGCCTCCGATCATTGCTCCACAGACTAATACTAATACTCTGCCTCCGATCATTGCTCCACAGACTAATACTAATACTCTGTCTCCAATCATTGCTCCACAGAATAATACAGTACCCTTTTCCCCCTCTGTCTCCAATCATTGCTCCACAGACTAATACAGTACCCTTTTCCCCCTCTGTCTCCAATCATTGCTCCACAGACTAATACAGTACCCTTTTCCCCCCTGTCTCCAATCATTGCTCCACAGACTAACACAGTACCCTAAGGACAACGAGCTCAACGAATCCATATCAATATCTGGTCCCCAGTTTGAGGAACCACAGTGGAAACATGTTAGCAACCAAGGTACGTTTCACAGTCATGCATCAAATGTTGCATATCAACAACAACAAAAATATCACTCCCATATCCACCTGTGTATGTAATATGTATTTATATGTGTATGTGTATGCCATTATTCCATGTCAACCCCCACTGATGTCAAATGTGTGGATCAGTCACAGTTATTCCATGTCAGTGAATTCCGTTTTCTCCCACGTGACGTTTTATGTGTAACTCTCAAGCATTTTCTTGTTTCTGGACTTATACTTTCCAAACTGCTTTCTGTGAAAAACGCGGCCAAATATCAAGTCAAAATGGTCAGCTTCTCAGAGCGATTCAAAAATGTATCAGGAAAAGGTAACACTTCAAATTATGAGGAGGTAAATAATTTAAAGCATTACCTTTTCCTGATATGTTTTTGCATTGCGTCGTTTGCTTCTCGGTAGATCCCATTTTACAACAGCTTCTCAGAGATATGAAAAACACATTGCCTCAAGACGTTTCAATAGATTGTGAATGCCAGATAATAATTTGTGTCTTCACAATTCATCAAGACACACACAACTTCATATTCTAGTGTAATCTTGACGGTATGCTTCAGATTCCTCCTCCAAAATAAAAATAAACATTTTCAATGAGGAACAATGAATTTGATCAAGTGACACAAGAATCATGGTTATCTCATCTCCACTTTAACCCTTTCACTGCCAAATTCGTTGATCGACAAAAAGCAATATTTGCTAATTGCCAACATTAATGGTGTTCGCTGGATCCTAATTTCAGTCTTTAATATTAAATAACATAATACTCATTTCTTTTCTACACTAGAATGAACAAAAAGAACTCTGAAATAGTTTTTTTTTTTTAATCAAGTTCTTCTCACTATTTCATTAAAAACATGTTTTGCTCGGATTCAGGGACAGATAGTTGCCAGCGAAAGGGTTAAGAAAAATCTATGGTTCAGGTTACACATAGTTCACAAATATTACCATGAGATGGGTCCATGTACAGCCTTGTCTTCCTGATTGCGGATAGACACTGTGTTTATTTAAATCATAAGATCTGAACACTGATTCTCTGATTTTAATCTTAAACGTCTTAATATAATCGATGGGCCTAGAAATGTGTATGCAAATAAATTAGTAAGTGTTTATTTATTTATTTATTTATTTAGTTGTTATTTATTTATGTATTTATTTATTTACTTTTATTTATTATTTATTTATTTATTGTTTATTGATCTATTAATTTATTTATTTACTTATTTATTTATTTATTGTTTATTGATCTATTAATTTATTTATTTACTTATTTATTTATTGTTTATTGATCTATTTATTTATTTATTCATATATTCATTAATTTTTTTTTAAAGACTTGCAAAGCTGTTTAGAAGAAGGGCGTTACTGTACTTCATAAAATCAAAACTTCAAACTGTATATGAATCTTTAGTGAAGCTGTCTGAAAATTTGAATAAAAAAAAATTGTTCATTTTGTCTGCCATTTTTCTTCAATTTCACACTGTAACAGTGCACTTATTTCTTGAAAATCCTGGACAAAAACTGTTCATATAATTTCTCGGCCCATGTTTAATGTGTAATACAGCGTGATTATTTGTCATATTCCATGTGTAACTTTCTCGCTTTGTCATTTATCATCCTTCACCCGTTGTCTTCCATCACGTGCATGAACCATATGCTCACAACCAAAGTTCAATCACTTGACTTTCAGCTAAGGACCTCCTTCGAGAAATGCTTACGATAAACCCAGCATACAGGCCCTCCTCGGGAGAAGTTTTGCACCATGAGTGGTTCACGGTACGATTTGCAATTGCACAATTAACGGGATCGCTCTTGAGATTAACTCTTTCACTGCCAAATTCATTGATGAACAAAAGGAAAAGCTAGACCCACATATCCCCTTTGCCAGATAAAAAGATTTTATTTTGTAGTACCTTAATTTCAGTTTTTGATATTCATCAACGAACACAATAACCAATTTAAAATTTGAACAAAAGAACTCTGAAAAATTTTTAGGGAGGAAAAAAAAGATTTTTTTTTGCAATACATAGCTGGCAGTGAAAGGATTAATTTTGTTTTAGACTTGTTTCAAAACCAGAATTTGATTTTTTTTTTTTTGGGGGGGGGGGGTTAGTATGATACAGAATTACAGAATACAGAATATATTTCAAGGTGTAATACGGACATGTAATATTTTCGGTATACAAGAGAAGAGAAAAACTAAACTTTTTTCAGTATAAGTAACAGTATTAACATTTACTGTAATCTCTTGTCGGCCTTTTCCAGTCCACCTTCTCTTGCAGTGTTGTCTGTACTCTCATTTCCTTTGTATGATTTGTTAAAAAGATGCAAGTCTGAGGGTGTTTTGGAGAAGAAGAAATAATCATTGGATTCAGTACATGTTATCGTCTACACTTGTCTTACACAAAAGATTTTTCTGTCTATCAGATTATCTGTTTATCTGTTCTTTCCTTCTCTCTCTCTGTGTCCGCCTCCTTCTCTCTTCCTGTCCATCTCTCTCTCTCTTTTTCTTCTTCTCCCCAAATTATCTTTTCTTCTCCATTAGTTTTCTTCCTTCGAATCCTGTTTCATTTTTGCAGAAAAGATTGAGGACGGCTAATGAGTTAATGTGTAGAAACTGATTAAAAAAGAAGAACAGTAAATCTTCCATAACCAATCTCATCCCTCCCCTCCCTTTACACATGGATACACACCATTTTTTCCCCTCCCGCTCCCTCGCAAACCTTCTTTCTTTTACTTATGGCAGACCAGCAACCTGTCTAGGAAATGATGTAAAAATCATCTGTTTTTGTTTCATGCTACCAAAACTGGGGTAAGCTTTGGCTCGATTGGCCTCATAGGCCTTGAAGGAACTTTACTTTACTTTTTACTATGGACCTCATAGGCCTTGAAGGAACTTTACTTTACTTTTTACTATGGACCTCATAGGCCTTGAAGGAACTTTACTTTGCTTTTTACTGGGGACCTCATAAGCCTTGAAGGAAGGAACTTAACTTTACTTTTTACTATGGACCTCATGAGCCTTGAAGGAACTTTACTTTACTTCTACTATGGACCTCATAGGCCTTGAAAAAAGTTGGGGGGTTTTTTGTCTCTCTGTGTCCCAGAATAAGCTCCGGCTCTATGAACCACATTAGCCTTGAAGGAACTTTACTTACTTCTTCTGTCTTTATCCGGGCGCATTCAGGGCAAGAAACGCGAGCATGGTAACGTGTTGGAGCTGATGAAAGACTTTGGCCGAGAGCAGAAGGAAGGCAGCAATCAGTCTCTGGATGCCACTGAGTCTGGTAGGGAGGAGGGCAACAGTTCTAGTGCAATAAAAAACGGGGTCAGCGAGTCTGAAACGAACGCAAGCGCCACCTTGGAAGTTTCACCTCACGCTGCTTCCTCCAGCTCCTCCCTCAAGGTACTTTGTCTGTTTTATAAGAGTGGGTCCTCACCTGAGTAGACATGCCAACTTTATGGGTTCGCTGTAAGAAATTACAGGGAGCCGTGAGAAATTATGGTTTACGGGTAACTACGGCCAAATTACGGCGAAGATACAAGATCCGTCAGAACGAGAATTGACCAACATTGTGTTCTTCATTCTCTGGCGTTATCCTTGTATGCAGTAAAATTTCTCTTTTGGGTCCTCATTTTACTGGGAGTTCAGCTCGTGATTATTCCAAGCCTCAAATGGGGTAGGCATACCTGCCTGAGGAATGCGTAAATCTAGAAGTGGAGGACCAATAAATTTGGCAAACCAGTTTAAAGTGAACAGCTTCTATAGTTACAAGACAAAGATTTACTTAGCGGCAGACTGAGGTTATATTTAATAATTTGGGTATATTTGTGCCGTTTTTATTATTTCTCACATTGAATAAACATTCTAGGTACTCACGCATGCATTGAAGTTGTAAAAACCTTGAAGTCAAAATTTATACATGGCCTTGCTGAAAATTTGATTTTGGAGATTAACGTAATCGGAAAATGTCTGTAATTTTCCATACTTTAATTATAAAATATACATTATGACTACCGGTACTAGCACTAATTTACATGAAGTTTCTTTTAAAAGCATGAAATTGTACTAAAGGTTCAAATCCGATGTGATCTGTTCATCAAATGGGTGTACATGCTTGTTTGAACATCAAGCCACACTTAGACCAAAATGGATTTTTGTTTTAAAAGTTTTTCAGTTTTCAAAAATATTATACTCAGTTTTCTTATAAATTAAGTTTGAAAGCATTCCCTGATGAAATGCGGATTAAAAAAATATATATATATATAAGAAATATAACATCTTTTCTTTCTCCCTCTTCAAACAAAAAGGATCAACGTAAAGGTTCCGGAGGGAAGAAAAACGGCAAAGACGGAAGCAGTAAAAGCTCACCTGCGCCAGGGTTAGCAGGGAAATCTGCGGTAAGTTATCGCAAGGAGAAACTGAAAGAACCTGGTAGTGTTTAAATAATGAGGAAAGGGAAATCTGCGGTAAGTTATTGCAAGGAGAAACTGAAAGAACCTGGTAGTGTTTAAATAATGAGGAAAGGGAAGTCTGCGGTAAGTTATTGCAAGGAGAAACTGAAAGAACCTGGTAGTGTTTCAATAATGAGGAATTTTGATAATACTCAAAACTCAACAATAGAAACTTTTAGGATGCTTCTTGTTTTTGTTCTTTTCTCTCTCAAACGTCTTGTTTTACAAATCCTTTGAATTAAAAAAAAATGTTATATATAAAACGTTACAGGTTTTTTAACTCATTCCATACGGAGTGATTTTATCAATACGTCATCATCATCATTGCCCCTCACCCTTATCAGGGAATAGGCCACACACAAGGGATTTCCACTTTATTCTGTCCTGTTTACCAATGCGTATTGTGCGGAATTAGCGGTGATGTAGAGTGCGGCGATTCTGATGGAGTGAGTTAATGGTCTAAAAAATCAAGGCTTAGAAGGCCCAAAGGACCAAAACTTATCCCGGCGTGAAGTAGTACATGATACTAAGTCACATCCTAGGCAGGATGCTAATCAATTACAGAATTACTTCTAAGGCATATAGTGCCTCTAACCAGTTTTTCATGTGGATGAGAGAGGAGGAAGCCAAGTTAGTATCTTTCTCAAAGAGACATTGCCCTAGGGTTCAAACCCGGGATCCTCAAAGTTCGAGTTCAGTACTCTAACCTCACTGTCTAAAATATGATTAAAATTACAATATTATATCATAGCGTTCTGATATGAAAGAAAAATACTTTGTTATGTCTTTTCTCTGTCAGTTGCTCAGCTGCACTGACTGTGCAGGTCTGGAGAAAGTGAATAGTAATTTCTCTCTCTTCCTACGATTCCAGAAGCTGAAGGTCCAGAACAACCCACCTCTGACGCCATCCCCCCGTCCGAGTAAAACTCCAATCCCGAAGAGTACTCATGAGCTTACGACTAAACTCCCCTCGACGTTGACCAAAGTCACCACTCCGAAACCTCAGTCTACCAATGGCCCTACAAAAACTTCCCCAGCTTCATCTAAAGGCTCAGTGGTGCCCAAAGTAAAGCGAAAATGATGAGATTTTTTTTTTCACTGGGTAAGGGGAGGGAAGGGATTGCATAAGGGGAGAAAGGGGGAGAGATAAGAGAGAAGAAAGAAAAGAAAAAGCTTTCAATGTGAAAATCAGAAATTTCTCTTTTTCTATTTTATTCGGGTCCAGAAAATGAGAGCCATTTAACTTTTTCGCATTGCACTGCTCACTATTTCGAAATATTGGATGTGCAACACGCCGCACGACAGCCGTGCGATGGGATGGGAAAAAGTTCATACTGGATTTTTGTTTTATGTTCATTGCATATTTTGTTCTTTTATTATGATTTAAACTGTGATCATGTGTTTCATCATCTCTGAACAGAAGCAAGGAGAGCATGGCCGTTTATTTTGTTACCAATCTATTGCTGTTAACATGTGATCAACTGCTGATTATTTCTTTGACAACATTACACAATGAGAGCACCTGCTATTTTTCTTTATCTTTTCCATGTTGTTTCTACTGAGAATATTTCTTACTCCACTTTTATTCAAAGGACGTGTTTAAGTTATAAGTAAATTGCATCAGTTATGAAGCCACTGTGGAAGAGTATAAAACCCAAAAATTTTAATTTATTTTCTTACTTTCTACATGTTTTCTTCATTCGTTATGGTCTGCCTGTTCGAAGTTTTTAGATTTTTGAGCACATTTTATTTAACTACAGCCATATATAAGTTAACGAATCACATATAACACTAAAAGACAGTGAAATACGATTTTTCGAACATGGAAACTTTTATTACCTGGCTTACGCCATATTTAACTGCCTTTTGACGTATGTAAACATTTGGTGGATGTAAGGGAAAGTTTATATTTGGGATATTAATTATTTTTCCTCATCTGCCTGTGAGTAGAAATGTCATTAGATGTGTATACTTATAAATCTCGCTGCTCTAATTTTTTTTTAATAGCACATATTCTTTTTTTTAAAAAGTATGGTGTTGTAGATGTCTTCGAGGCTCTCATAGCATAATTTGACGTCAAAAAAGAAAGGTAGATGAATTGAATAACTTAATATCTTTATGTCAAGGGATTAAATTCTTCAGTAAAGCTTAGGCAAAATGTGTTGTGAAAAGTAAATTTAATTTTGATCTCTCTAAGAAAGCAGTGGCTTTAGCAAACATGTCTTTGTCGCTTCTCACTATAAAGCCTTCGCGCACAGGTCCATTCAGCAACTCATCACCGATCTTTGTTACTTCAATAATTTAACAGATCTATCTCTACACTATGATTAATGAGAAATATAATTCCAGCTTTTTTTCTTTTGTTTTTAAAATTTTGAAAGGCAATCTGTAAAATCGTCTCAGTTACAGAATTTATAAGTTATTTTAACTAAATAGTGCACAGATTATATCCATGGTAGAATTGACTGTATTTTCTTCTTCTTCTTGTCCCATAACCCTCCAGGGTTGTAGGGGCACTGTATTGCTAAACTGTTCATTTTTCATGCAGTGAGTCTTGGGCGTAAATAGCCTGGTGCGCCCATCCCTCTCCAGTATTTTACTTGTTCGCAAAAGCAAATATTCAAGCCTTAATATGTTTGCGATGCAAAGTGATAATTTTAAAGTAAATCATAGGTGATATGCAACTATCTTTTTTCAAGTGATGCCAAAATCATTGCTATGGAATAATACTGAGCAAAACAGCAACCGTCTAAAATTGACAATAAATGTATTTTTCAAATATTATATGTTTTTGAAAGAAAGGTCGCTGAAATGCTCTTCATGCATATTGCCTTGCACTGTAGATTTATGGAACATTTCGTCTGATATACTTTTTGTTTAATAATGAGCATTGTGAACATTGAAATGTCTGTCACATGTTTATGAACAGAAGTATGAAGTGACGAGTGTGATTGCGTGCAGTTTGTTCAATTGAAAGTCTTTGACATTAGCAGAATATTCATCCGTCCTCCCATCCAAATGGCACTAGAACATTTGTTTAGTTTTTAAAGCACTTGTAACCATTAAGTTCCGTGGGTCCTCTCTTTTGTCTGCCTTTGGTTTTAACTAAGAAGCTAAAGGTAAAAAAATTCTTACATTCTTAGGCAAGGCCAATTCATAATAAGTTGTAACAAAATAATTTTGTGAGTTTCTCATTATGTATGAAGCAGATGCACAAATTTTTGGAATGTAAAAGTGAAAGACACAAAAAATCAGGATATAATTTACATTAATTGGAAGGATCAATAAATTCATAATGCCAAAAATTGAATTATGTTGACTGTGATGCATAGGTGCTTCTTGATTCCTTAAGCAGGAACATAGGGCCACAAAAGAAATTATTTATGAACAATTTATTGTGTTGTTTGGCAGATCAACTGTTGATTATCCCTTTGCCATTAATTATGTGGAGCCATATATCCTTGGTTAGACCTGGGGCATGTCTTTCATTGATTCAGACATGACTTTATTCCCATCCATCTCTCCTATCTTCTATGCACATGATTTTAGTGTACAACAAGTGGGAAGCTGGTATTTGTTGAATGCCAAACAGCTGTGTGCAGTTTTATTCAGTGATGAGGTCATTGAGATTGAAGTGTTGACTAAACTTAAGGCCATTAAAAAAAATGTTTTATGCCAAAAAAAAAAATGATTGGGGGAGATCAGTGCCTTGTTGGACAAAGCCTGACTTGAGTCAGTGAGGATGAGGGAAAAAATGCCAAAAGTATTAGATTATAGGGCTTTAAGTTTAGAGGAGAAATAGATTATATTTGTTATCCTTGGTTTTGCCCATTTCTTATCTTCAACTCTTTATGCAGCATCTTTGCGTCAAAATGAGTACAGGTTTGCTCTTGTCATAAGTAAAAATTCTGTCCCTTTATATTATGACCTGCTGACTATATGCAACTTGTGTCACTAAGTCATAGTATATTTGAACTTGGTTCACTGTGATACTATTAGTATTATGTCTCTTGTTACAGATTTATTTTTCAGTTTGCTGCTGATTTTAACCACTGACTGCGTAGAGCAAAATGTTACGCCCCAAGTCCTAAAATTGTGATAATATTGTGATTTTATATATTATAAAAATTGTCTCTATTTTTATGTGTCTTCTATTTTCTTATTAATGTTGTCAATATATTATTTCTTTAGGAAGTGTATTTTTTTTAAACTAGTGACATTTTTGGAGCAAAACATGCATCATTCCGTCCTGATATTTTAATAATGTTCAATGGCAAAGCTATGAAAAGATAGTGTGTGCTTTAAATAATTCCATCGCGCTAATGGATACCTTAGACTTGATAACTTATGTTGATATATAGTGCCACGTATGCCACAAGACCCACCTGGAACATATTGTTAATACTGAAGAGCTATTATTTTTTTAAGAAACTTAGTGGAAAGGATCAGATGAGTGAAAAAGGAAAGTGGTTGTCCTTTTCTGTGTGATAAATTAAAAAATACCTGCTTCGTGTTAGGATCAAATTGGTGAAGGAAATAAATTATGGAAATTGAAATCAATGACATATTTCATGGCATAACTTGTCGTTAGTATTTAATGGTAATAAGAATGCACTTATTGAAATTAATTTTCTTATAAAAAAAAAAACCCAAAGCATTTCTTCATTGGTCGACAATTTCTCTTAACCGAAGCGTGTGATTAATTTTTTAACTTGTTGAAGACAGCCAGAAGTAATGTTTCTTCATGTTGGCGTGGGTAAGCATTCTCTGGACCATGTGTGTACAGTGTTGGAAACGTGAATGCTGTTTCAGAGAAGTGGGTTTTCATTCATTTTTTTTTCTTTATCTTGATTCTCACTTTCATCCACGAATAATTTTTCCCTATGCATTAACATATTGTGGACAGATGACATTAATGTATCTACATCAGTGTGTTCAGTTTGATTTTGCTTTCATTTTCACGAGAGAGAAAAAAAATTAAATAAATCCCTGCTGGCTTGAGCTTGTAATGTCTTTTATTTCAGGGGAAAACAAATATGACAATAGTAACTAACTACATGTATTACATGTACCAGACATGCCAACTTTATGGGTTCGCCGTAAGAAATTACAGGGAGCCATCAGAAATTACGGTTTATGGGTGATTATGGCGAGGACGCAATGAATATGCTTTTAAATCTCATTGCCGTTGCATTCGTTCTCTGGCGGTAAAATTACTCTTTTGGGTCGTCATTTTACTGTGAGTTCAGCTCGTGATTACTCCATGGGGTTGGCATGTCTGTATTACATTTCATTTTTATATGTGACCTGTCTCCAGTAAATTTATCATTACTAATTTGCTTTGCGAGTTCAAACAATGTACATGTACTTCATTTATTTTGTTAATTGCTAACCTATGGGTTATACTGGGTGTCCCCAAAAATTGACATCATTTTAATCGTGAGTATCTCAGTAGCTTCACATCCTGGGCAAACGAAATTAAGTAGGCTTCATTTTGAATGGCAACTGATTTTTTTTTTAATCAGATTGGAACGAGATGTAGAGGGATAAGCTTATAGATTTTGTAGATTTCACAAATGTCAACGTGGCCACTGCGTGTAACATGATGTCAGTGTTTGTGCGGACACCCTGTGTATTTTACACAACTGTGTACATTTAGTTTTTCATTTTTGTCTCAGGAGACAGTCTTGAACTTTCCCCAAGAAGACAAGAATGTCTTCACTTCTGTGTTTTCTCGTGTGAAATGAAACTCGTAGCTTGTGCGTTGTCTTAAATTTGCCACTCTTGTCTATTGATAATGTTTGTTTTAAAAAATGTTATTTGTCTCTGTATTAATTTAGTCTATTAATTGTCTGACTATGATCTACACATTTTTTTTCACAATAAAGTGACAGTTGCCCTGGTAATGCATGCCCCACATATCATAGTGTGACCTGATGGCCCGATGCAGTAAATAAATCTGTTTTAATTCAGCTGCCGCGATTATTTCCCAAATGTGCTTATATAACAATACATATATAAATTTTAAACTTCTTCATCTACAAACATGAAAGACTAACAAGGTGAATAAAACTTCTATTCAGATCCAATAATATTTTACTATGAGTGGGACAGCGCTTTTTGATGAAGAGAGTTATAGCAATTATTTGGTGTTGAACTTATGCGTTGTGTTGTAGTTTTAGCCACTGGGTGGAGCTGCATACAAATTTATACAAATTATTTTTCAGCCCTGTGACTAAATGTAAGCTAAATTTAACTTTATAGTAAGGAAAAATAAAACTATAATTCCACGTTTGCCTAGATTCTTCATCAACTGAAGGAAAATTAACTACAGTATAGTGCTAAATTTCAGCTGAGTGTAAATTTAGCTATAAATGGCATGAACTTTGAAAGTGTCTGCTGATCAAGACAAGAGAAAAGCAAGCCATGTTCCAAGTTTTTCATCTAAACTTTCTTGTACTTGTTTACAGGGTCACTATGTCATAAGAAGTGTAATCGCAACAAAAGGTAAAAAGTTTGTTAAAAAGAGAAAAATCAATAAGGACAAAAAAAAATAGTGTGGTGGCCTCTGTATTTTATTGTGAGAAATCCTAGTTCATTCCTTTATTACAAGTCTCTCATATATAAATATATACACATGCATCTTACGTGTTGGATTGATGTGATTTGAACATTCCAGCTTGACGGCGTACTCATTATTAACTGTATAAAAAATGCATTTTCTTTTCCATTCATTCTGTTGCTAGTTATGTAAAGTGAGAGATGGGATATTTGTCTTAACACAATAATAATATCTGTGAATGGCTTTGCACAGCCTGCCAAAATATGTACTGTATAAACTATAATACTGTAAGGCACATGTTTCACATGATTGTTGATTTATTTTTGTCCATAATCAGGTTGAATCAGATTGAAATTTAGACTTGGAAAAAGCCTCTTCGGAGATGGTTGAAGCTGAAGAAGAATAAATCTATGTAATTCATTTCCTCAGATTTTGCAAATAATATAAGCATATATTTTTGTTTCCTTTCTAAAACCTATTTTATTATTTTTTGATAATATTGGTCAAAATAACTTTCTGTTCAAGTCATTGTGAATGCTTGAGAAATGAGATTAAAAATGCGTAACAAAAAAAAAAAAAACAGGGCAGCGGCTAATTGATGACAAGTGCCTTATTCACAGGGATCAGTAGCTGCTAGTTTTACTATGATAAACAACACAGAAAGATTTTTCAAATTTTACTAAAATGTATGTTGTGTTAATTTTTCAATGCTAAAATTATACTTCTTTGGAAGTGAAGAAGTAAAGCCTTTTTTTTATTTCATAAAACAAAAGAATTTATTCTTTCAAAAGTCCGACATGAACAAAAACAAAATCTCATCAAAATGTTATGTTTGCAGACTCCTACATTTGGAATTTGGCTTTAAAAAAAAAAAAAAGGCAGTCAAATGGCATCAACAGTAACAATCTTCATAGTGATATATATATTTTCTTTTCTTTTTTTTACCAGTACAGCAGAATGGCTGCAAAAGCAGAATAAATGAAACAATGTTAGAAACTAAGTCTCAGTTTCATTTTTTTTTTTTTACTGTTTTGAACAATCGTCACAAATTATGACAAAGCATCATGCACTTCAGCTACAGAAACACTGTAAAACCTTGGTAATTATGTTCTTTTATAAACAATAAAAAAAACACACACACCTTGTAATTGAATGCAGCTTCAACCATGGAACTTTTGCTTTCTTCTTTCTCTGTGACTAAGAGCCTCTGTTCTGCAATCAACAGCACTTTTAGTCAGTTTTCTAGAGGCTCGGTGAGGTTCATAATAAAACAAACCACAAGTGCATGTGAAAATTGCACTGGTTTTTTTTTTAGTTAGCACAAAATGTAGTAAGACTATTTGGAAAAGAGTAGACTCTCTCTCTTTGTTTTCACCACCTTGACTTCATTTGCATAACACCTTCAAAATACGTGCTCTCCCATTATTTTTCATAATATATGTATAATAGATACTTCACTGATGCATATTTTAGTAATGTTCACCGTTGAGATGAAAAAAAAAATATTAAAACACAACCATACTTTTATTTTTTTTTAAATCTTTTTCTGTTTGATAGTAGTAGTAAGCATTGGTCAGTTTTCCCTAGTCTACTGGAAACTTAATAAATCTTGTTGGTCAATAAAATAGTTTTTATAGTACTAATTCCAGTCTCATAATTCTTAATGCCGAGGTATCTCTCCACAATGCTGCGTCCCCCCAGGAAAAACAAAACAAAACCCATTGTACCATAATGAATTCTGTTCATCATCATGTTGAATTTGTGAATGTATTAATAATATGGATGAAAATCAAATAAAATGTCAATGAAATAAAAGAATAAAATCCAATGACTCATCTTCTCATTTCCTTTACTGCATTTTGGTTTAATTGTTGAAGAAAGCTGCCTTACCCCATATTTCCATTTTCATGCATCAAATTCTTAACTCTTACATAACATTTATCGTTAATATGAAAATGTTATGTTATTAAAAATATATATTTTGAAAACATATTTTTATTCAAAATTTGTTTCAACTGTAGTTAAAAAAAACAAAAACAAAACAACAAAGTATAGAATATAAATAAATTATAAAATCAAAAAATGTTCACTTCAAAACAAAGTCTTACCAGTTCTATTTGAAGAAATAAATATATTACATACCTAAGTATTTTAAAGTTCCACTACAGCACAAAAATAAACATATTTTACAAAACACCCAATGATCTGACATGGAGCATGTAAGTGAAACATTTTCATCCCAATGTCACACATACTCTATTTTTATGGGTGAGCTATTTAAGTACAGCAGTTTGAAACTTTTCTTTAAAGAAAAAAAAAAAAAAAAAAGCAAGCAAGGTTTCAAAACTAATTCATTTGTTAAGTGTTTGAGAATATCAAGAACTGACTGTATACTTTATAAGTCTTGTACCGCTCCCAAAGGTGACACGGTGGTCGAATGGTTTGAGCGTAGGACTCCAAATCCATGGGTCCTAGGTTCGAATCCACCATTTTTTCCTCTCCCCACCCAGGTGCGAATTGGGTACCGGCATATTCTGCTGGGGAAGTAATCTTACGAATGACTAGTCTAGGAGATGATGTAAAAATCAATGTGTTCTGCTTCATATTACTGAAGTTCTGGCTCTATGGGCCTCATGGCCTTGAAGGAACATTACTTATTGCTCCCAAAATGATTTTGTAAGCACATTACACAGGCTTTTATAATAAAATTAATCAAAGTGAACAGTGTTTAATTTTCCTACCAAGGACAAGCTATTCAATATTATGTAGTGACGCACCAATTCAAGGGTGCGCACCTCATCGCGTGAACATTAAAGTGAACATCATCGCACTGACATGGTTTTCAGAAGGCAAAAGTTCATCGCACGGATAGGATGTGTGTTTGACGAAAAGTGTAGTTTTTACTACAATCAGCTAATTTTTCCTTTTAGTAAGTGGCTCCTCTCTAATTAAATACACAAACGAAAAACTTGACACAGGTAGGCTACATAGATATCTATATTCAAGGGTAGATTTTCCTTTTGTATCTAATTTGTGAAAAATACTTTTTTTTAAACAAGAAGATTAACCATTACAACAGACATATTTTTTACTCCAATTGAATTATGCTCAGATTTCATTGAATGAGTTTATAAGGAATTTATCAAAAATACAGTGCATTAAAGTGCAGTCAGGATAATAACCATAAACATCATCCACATGAAAATGAAACGTTTATTACGTAGTTGTTTTACAATCATAGCACAAAAATTCTGTTCACTTAGAATTAGAATTTTAGTTAAAAAAAAAAATAAGAACAAAATGAAATAAGAATGAAGTGAATGACAAAATACACAAAACATTCAGTCTAGTTGTGTGTCACATGTTATAGGACTGAAAAGGCTTGGTATATAAAGTGTTGATCAGCTTATTTAATATTTTGAATTGAAAAATACCATTCTCAAATAACCTTGCATTCAACTGACGAAACTTGGTCATTTAACTTTTAAGAGATGAACTGTGAACTATGGTAATGGCATTCTCATACAGCGTATTCCATTTATAATGCCTTCATAATAGCTTTCACTCCATACTTGCCAAATACTTCATAATAATGTGCTGCAAGGAAACAGAAATGAGGCTTTGCCAAAAGCTTGCACCCTAAAACGCGACATGAGTATCATTTGCCAAACTCAGATTTGAAGATGAACACTTTCTAGAATTGCTTTGAACTTATCTTGCTAACATGGTTAGAAGCAATAATATACTACATCATTTGCAGGCAACTGAGTTCAGAAAGTCTCATGCATGACAAATTATTATATGGTGACTGCGTCATTGTATGAACGAAACGCTTTTGGTCAATAATTAGACACAACAATGTTCTTGTTACATTTTGTTGATACAAGTCTTTTCTTTCCATTTCAAGTTATTGTACTAGTCATGTTTTAAATACTGAAAAACTTGGATTTATGAATTTTCACTCCACGAAGATTTCGGTTCCTAACCATGATGATGAGGAAGGTTCTGGCAAAGCCTCAAACTCAAATAGAAAGAGAGAAAGAAAGTAATGAAGGAGAATAGGAGAAAGAGAGAGAAAAGGGAGAGAAATATGAATTGATTCAAAACAAACACAAAACACATATGGTGACAATGTCATTATGAACTGGCTTTCACAAATTTCAATTTCTTGGCTCCTGACGGACAATCTTCCTCCAGACTCTCTCGTTTCCTATCATCCTTTTCGCAGCTTTTTGCCTCCTCTTTCTTTCCTTCTTCTGATGATTTCGAATCTTCCTTTTCTAATGATGTCTCTCCTTTTCCTCCTTCCGCATCCTCTCCTGCTTTGTCCTTACTCTCTGCCTCCTCTTGCTGGAAGCCAAGGCCTAAATGACCCCTGGGCCCGCCAGCTAGCCTGTGCTCCATACTGTGCTCGTACTGTTCCTCTAACTCCTCCACAATGTGTTTCTCTTCTTTTTCTGAGGAAAAAAATAAATCAGGGTTTGTCTTTGTTTCTTGTGTTCCAGTCAAATTCGAATACGATTGAGAAATAAAATGTATAATCTGACGACTAGATCTATAATGCTATCGATCTAAAAAAACAAAAACAAAGCTGCTCATCTTTTTTTTTTCTTTATTGCTTTATGTGACTGCATTACCGGCTAGCCTTCTGTCTTGGAGATGTCCTACATGTAAAATTATCTGACCAGATTAAAGCTAATCATACTTGCAATAAGCTTCAGTGCTTTGGGACATACAGGCTTTGAAGGTATTTTCCTTTTTTTTTTATACATACATGTAGTGTATGGGTAGCGCGATGGCCAAATGGTTAGAGCGTTTGACTCCTAATCCAAAGGTTCAGGGTTCAAATCCGGGAGGTGACCGTGTTGTGTCCTCGGGAAAGACATTTTACACCATTTTTCCTCTCCCTACCAAGGTACGAATTGGGTACCAGCATATTCTGCTGGGGAAGTAAACCTATGACAGACTAGCGTCCTGTCTAGGAGATGAAGTAAAAACTCATCTGTTCCAAAACCGGGATAAGCTCCGGCTCCATGGGCCTCATTGGCCTTGAAGGAACTTTACTTACTTGAGGCACGTGTACATCGAAGTCTTTTGTATTGAAAAAATTTACTCATCTATTATGTGATTGACTTACCTGACTGTCAGTTTGACAAAGATTTCATGCACAGAATGATTTGAGTATGTTAATCTATTATGTGATTGACCTAACTGACTGTCAGTATGACAAAGATTTCTAACACAGAATGATTTGAATATGTTACCACTCTTTCAGATCGAGAAGTTTGGGGAGCCTAATGGTGTAATCAGGTTCACTGGACCAGCTGTTGATGAGAGACAAGTGTTGGAGCCTAGTGGAGCTGTCCCAGTTCAGTTAATTTTCCCCATTGCACGACGCACAGGCACTGGGGTCACAGGAAATGTTCAAGTGAGTTCAAGGAATTTTTCATTGTAGACTTTCACTTACATTATTATTTTGTGTTTTGCATAAAGCATGACGTGGGAAGTATGCGCTTTTGGTGTACCATTTTCCGTTTGTTGGTTTTAAAAATCTTTTTTTTTGTAGTATGGGATACTTTTAGTAATGAATTCTAAATTTTGGGGAAGAAAATTAAGTACAATGTAAACATTTTTAAATTTTTTTTAATTTGAGACTTTACTGAAAGATATCACTATTAAAAAAAAAGAAAACCCACCCAGTTGAGTCATGCATTGTTTTTGTGCTACACAGAGAAAAGTTAAGAAACATTTTAAATGTAACTTTTGATGATTTTTTTTTTCAGGTTTACTGGGAGGTACAAGGTTCAGAACTGGAAGGCTCCGACCTCCAACCTATGGAAGGCTCTGTCATTCTGGAGTCAGGGCGAAGAGATGGCCAGATCAGGCTGGAGATTCTGCCAGACCAGGTTCCAGAATTGACTGAAAGTTTCTCTCTTGTACTGCTGCGTGCAGAAGGAGGAGCAGAAATTGATAGCCAGTTCTATCAGTCTAGATTTAACATAAGGTAAGTAAAGGAGCTGAGCTCTGAAAAGCAGGCAATGAGTAACAGCTTTCATCATCATCATCATCATCATTGCCCCTCACCCTTATCCGGGTATAGGCCACACACAAGGGATTTCCACTTTATTCTGTCCTGGGATAACTTTGCCAGTTTTGACCATGTTTGTCCTGTTCCTTTTTTTTGTCTCTTTCCACACATCTTCTCCATGTTTCCCTTGGCCTTCCCTATTTTTGGGTTCCTTGGCAATTCCACTGCAGTGCCTGTCTGGTGATGCTACCTGGTGATTTCCGTAAAGTATGCCCAATCCATCTCCATCTGCGTTT